>JAOTQH010000031.1:3640079-3673854 GCA_025631255.1 Cornus kousa
GCAATAGATATGATTTTCCATATATTTTCATTGTATATCCTTTTTTTTTTTTTTATGAAATTGAAGGAAAGAATTAGTTCACCCTGTTGAAGTAATTGTTTTCTATCGCTCCAAGTTCCAAGTTCAAGATTCAGAAACTTATATGCATGGGGTGCCTGTTCATTTTTATGCTAGAATTAAAGAGGTTAGTGTCATGAGAAATCAATTTATTGTCATTTAAGTATTTTACAATGCTTTTCATCAATTCATTCTGTGCAAATTGGCAGTTGGGGATATCAATAACAGAGCTTTCGTTGGACATACTTCTGTTTGTGATTGGAAAATTAAATCTGGCAGGTCCATATGCAATCAAAAGCTCCATGATTTTGGCCAATTGCTGCAAGGTTTTGTACCTTTTTATGTAATTGATTCATCTGAAACACTTGCTTGTGTCAGCCTCTAGTTGAGTTTGTGAGTTTGTGGTTCTATCTCCATATGAATGTGTGTGCGTGCATGTGTTTGTGTTGATGCTTGTGGTTGTTTTGAGTATATGTTTGTGTTGTTTTGAGTGTAGTAATAGCTCTGTTTGACAAGCATGAGAACGTGAGTTTGTGCTTTTGGCCTTTTACTTTTGTAAGTGGGATGCGCTTTTATGAAATCATCACTAATCAAAAAAGAAAAAAAAAAAAAAATTATCTCCAGTTTTCCCCTCTTAAACATATGTACCGCATATACTGGATAATTCCCTTTTTCTAGAATATGCTTTTTCCCACTGCAACAACTTGTTTTCCTTTTGATGAAGTGTATTTACCTACAGTATTAGTTCTTTTTGCTGGTTTATGGTTCATAATTCTATAAATGATACACTCACAGAGTCACAGTTACCAAGATGGACATCTATTTTAGGATGGAGGGAGTACTAAATAATGGAGATTCAATGTAAGATGAACTGCCCCAACCAGAAACTAACATGGCCAGGATTTTTTTTGACTTAAGAAAGAACAGAGCCTGGGTGTGTTGGTTTTAAATTGACACAAAAACTGCCACAATCTGAAATAGCTGCATATTCTTAACAGGCCTTGATCACAGCTTCTTTGGAATTTGGTTTGTTCTACTTTGATAATTTCTCCATAAAACTGTTGCTGAAACTTTGCTTTCAAGAACTGTAATTAAAGTATTAACAAAAAATATCAGTACATATTTTATCTACTGATTATATGTTTCTTGTTTAAACTGCTGTTTCCATTCTCTCTCTCTCTCTCTTTTTTTCAAATTGTGCTCATTTGTTTCCCCTTTGTTTTAAATTCTTCTTAGATTATTTCTCATAATAATTTGATTTGAAAATATGAACAAACATTGGAATTTGGGTTGGCAATGATCTTAGAATCCTCAAATTTCATTTCTATTCTCAAGTGTGTACTGGTTTCATTTATCAATAAAATAGAGGATAGAAGGGGGCTTTTCAGGACCAATAGTAGAGATATTTCCATTTTGCTTCTTAGTGTGTACTGGTTTCAGTTATAAAAAGAACAAAGGAGGGATCTTCAGGACCAATATGAGAGATATCTCTAAAGAACAAAAAATCCCATAAAAGAGACATATATACTGAGTAGGAACCTTCTATTGACTTCTGCAGATGTTGCTGTTGTTATTGTTTCTATTTATATCTTTTATATCTCAACCAGTAGTCTTATAGTTGGAGATTTTTGGCAGTTAATAATATTGATTCTTCTCTCTCTCCCTCCCTCCCTCCCTCCCTCCCTCCCTCCCTCCCTCCCTCACGCGTGCACTCACACTTTTCCTTTCTGAATTTCTAAGACTGAATTGTGACTTGGCACCTTCAAATGTATAGTTAATTAATAGTGTCATATGGCAGGTGGAAAATCATTCCGGCTTAAATCTTGTTTGTCACTTTTATGACAATCGAGAAGCAACAATCGCCAGAAAACAGTCAAGTACCATTATATTAAGGTACCACCCTCTTAAGTACATCTATCCTCAATGATTTTAATAGAAATTGCTTAATACGATTTTTGTAATGTTGGATTATAAATTTCATTAATAGTGTGAGTTATTATAATCTCAATGTTTTATGCACTAAACTATAAATATCACAAGGGGGAGAAACCTTTCAGCACCCTCTCTCCCACAAAGTTGCAACTAAGACTTATTCAGGTGAATGTGCAGCACTGTTCATGAGCACTTTACCGGTCAGAATAGAAATATTATTCACTAGAATATTAGGAGGTAATGTGCATACTTTTTCTTGCCACTATAACTATACTAATAAAGTGCATTTGTGTCTTTCCTATTTATTTATGCTATAAACATATGGTTGGTGTAGATAATAAAATTTTATGGTGATTTAATCACCATTGGATCGATTAAATAATCAAAATTCTTCTTTGATTGGTCAGTCAAAAATTCACTAGGCGTCAATAGTAATTTGACCCACCATGAAATATGGGTCAAACCAAATTACCCAACAAGCTTACACCCACTTGAAAATGGGTCAATTAAATGGATAATCCTAATGGATAAATCATTGTAAGTTATATATTAACATAAATAAATATCACGAGTAATATATGTTAGAATGGATAATTACGACGGGTGACACATATCTATGTGGATAATTATCACAAATGACACTTCAAAATTTTAGTGGATCTTCAAATCAATGGTTCTCTTAAACATTAGGGCTCTACATCTCCATTGAATCAATAAATAGAGGCTCATGGGTGAAGAAAGACAACAAATTAGTAATCTAAGAGATCACTGAAACTTTCTCCAAGTTCACAAGATTGAAGGTTCAATCTCCACACATATCTGTAGTTCATTTGTCTTCAAGTCTCCAGTGCTCCAACAAGTTCAAAGGATCACCAAACAGCCCTTCGAGATCAATCTTCATTAGCCCTCTATAAGAACTCTTCCCCAAGCTTCTTCAGCGGTGATGATTCAACCGATTCAAGCTCAATTTTCAACAGCCGTTTGTCCAGACAACTGTGCACACTTTTTAAAAAAATAATAAATCAAGTGTTTGTCCACTCTTTCAGTTCCATAATATTTTGGACTCGAAGTTTGTGTGGACAACTGGGATTAGATTTACTCTCTGGCCAATATGAACTTTAACCAAGGTTTTCAGGTCTTCGCTTTCTATAAAGAAAACTATTGGTGGTAATTTAAGGGGATTCTTTTTTACTATAAATGAAATTTGCCTTTTGACTATTATGCTTTTCTGAGAGCATAAGATTTGCTTGGTTTATGACCCTTCAAAAAAAATTCCCCTTCTAAGATTTCAGGCTTCAACAAATCTTGAACAATTCCTTTTTATCATCTCCGACACTTTACTGGATAAGTAGGCAAATCTTGGCAGTGTTTGAGGACGTATGAAATAACATGATTGCCTATCATCTATTAGAAAAACTTATCTTTAGATAATTTGGAATGTGAAAAGATTTCTTAGCCGATCCGAAGTAGTTGGAAAAGTAAAGGTTATGTTGACTTACAGTTCTTGTTTATAGTTCTCAAATAATTCCCTCTCTAACAGTATGTCTATCTATCCATGCATTTAGACAGCTCCTATCCCTAACACACACATACCCAAAAAACATATATTTGCATTAAGATTGTACCTAGTATATGTATGCTAGTATGTTTCATTGAGATTTTATTGATATCAATTATTTTTTTACGTGTGCATCTGCATTTTTAATTAGAAATGTTTGCGCATATGATTAGTATTTGTTAATTTTGATTAGCACATGGTTGTACTTTGTTAGGCACCTGAATTTGGTGAATCAACCTCCAGAGGTGTATTCAGTCTCAATGAAGCTTGCTTGGCAAGGAGCCGCTTTAACGTTGCCAATTCATCTCTCTATGTTAGATGCTGGAGCACTTGCTTGGAGAACACGCATTTTATCATTAAAAGGTCTGTTTAGCCTCTATCCTCCCTGTGCAACAAGAAGAAATAGCTTTGATTAGTTATTGAATTTCAAAACACTTCAGATATTATGTACAATTTTAAAAAATGGTTAGAAATCTGCAAAAGTCAAATTGTTGAAGCATTTATACGGGGAAATTATGTAATCTCTTAAAAGTGAGGACTATTTTTTGTACTTTCATATAATTGAAAATTTGGCATTACTGAAATATGGGCTCTACGTGAAATATTTTTATTTTTATAGATATTGTCCAAATTTTTATTAGCGTGGTGATCCTTCTAAAAACATAATGATTAGATGTCCTTGTTCAAAAAGAATTATTGGAGGTCAAGATTTTTTCCGAGATTGGAATCAGATGGGAAATATTTTGATAAGGTCATTTGTGGGTTAGATAAAGCTTATAATATAAACATGTAGAAGTGTTACGACAATCGCATTGAACCAAGAACAATACAAGAATTGCGACAAAAAATTTAACACACCACATACAAAGAACACAGATTTACGTGGTCCAACTTAAGTCTAACCCTACTTCCATGGTGGTGATCCAGTAAAAGATTTCACTATGCAAAAAAATAGGAGATTACAAGTTTCAGCCTCCGAACCCTAGCTCTCGCTCTCATTCTCTTTCCTGCGATTTTCAGTGTCTCGGGTTGTCCCACTCCAAACCCTGAGCACCCTTATATATCGGGCTACAAGAGAGTACTAAACAGGGTCCATGACCTGCAGAGAAAAAACAGGTGAAGATTTTTCCACTGCCCCCTGAACCCCCAAAGCACTTTTCTGGTTGAAATCGGGTTGCAATGCGACTCGAGCTGAAACAATAAATGGGCCACCACATCACAAGAAGGATGGTCAAACAATACTTGGGGAATGAATTTAAGTGGCTTCATATTCTGTTAGCTTATTTACAGTTCACTTTACTACATATATTCCAAGGAAGTATTTATAACTTGCTAGTTGTTTATTAAGTGCTGTAAAGAATGAGATAATAGAAGCATAGATTTCAATAGTGGACAGAATACACTAATACAGATGTAGTGTAACGTGGTTTTGAAACTAATTCAGACCTTGGTGTATAAAAAAAATGAAACACGAGAAGATCTGATCAAGAGAGTATGTTGATGGGCAACTCATACCAAAAAGAGTCAACTTCTAGCATAGCTTGCCTCTATTGTTCTGTATAGAAAAGGTGGAGGGGGGAGGGGTAGGGGGAGTATTTCTTTGAGCTTGTTACCTAAAAGTGAATCTTCTGTTCTTGTCTCCAGTTACGGTAGAAATAAATTGTATCTTCTAAAACAGAACGTTGGACATCCCTAGAGAAACATGGTTTGTAATGGATGAATAGGATAGCTCCTAAAAAGAACTTTACCTAGCACCGTGCCTCTAAAAATCTTATGTAGGAGGGAAAAAAAAAAAAAAAAAAAAAAAAGGATGACAAGTGTATGGACGTGATTCTCGTTAAGGGCAACCACTGTGATAAAGCTTGAGGTTAGGTCTGTAGCCAATCTAACCCATCTAATACCCCAGGTGTACGGAACTGTTACTGGATTTTAGCGATTTGGTTTTTGCTACTCAATCCCTCTGCTGATTCTTGTTTTCTATTTTCATACTTGGCATACTTGGCAATGATGCTATAATATGCAAAACTGAATTCTTCCTTGGTTTGACCTTTTCCCTTTTTCATCCTTGAGCAGATTCTAAAACATACCCAGGACCATTTGTTGTGGTTGACATTTCTAGAGACACAGAGGTATTTTCTCAAATTACTTCTTTTGAATAGTGAGTAATTGGAGATTCGGGAAGGAATTCCCACATTTTTTTGGTTCCCTTGATTTTCTTTTTCTTTGATATTTGTAGGATGGTTTGTCAATTGTGGTTTCTCCTTTTTTAAGTATACACAATGAAACTGAATTCTCGATGGAGCTACGTTTTCAACGACCTCAGCAAGAGGAAGCTGAGTCTGCTTCTGTAGTTCTTAAGGCAGGGGATACAATTGATGATTCTACTGCTGCATTTGATGCTATGAATTTTTCTGGTGGGTTAAAGAAGGCATTGATGTCTTTAAGTATCGGTAAGCACTTATAAGTTATTTTCCCTTTCTGAAAAAAATAAAAATAAAAAATAAATAAATAAAATAAATCAAACTGGATATTGTTGGAAAATAAACTTGATTTTAGTATTTAGTCCTTCCAAGTATTTTCGTATCCATGATGCATTTGTGCATTTATTGTGTTAGTGGTAGTAAATTGTCTTTAGTGGGATTTACTGTGATAGTGAAGGTTTTGTAAAACCACAAGGCATGAGAATTTAGATTACTAAATACCATGTTAGCGGGAGTAGTGGGAGGTAAGCCTACTAAAGGTTATGTTAGTGGGAGTTATTGGGCATTTAAATGTGATTGGTTACATATGTCTTAGAAGCCTATATAAACTCATGTGTTGTACCTATTTTATAAGTGAATAAGATGGAATAGTAGAGAAGTGGAATAAAATATATTTCGAAGTGTTCCTTCATCCACTTCTCTTCGAAATTATTGAGTGTTTGTGTGTGTATATGCCACTTATTTCCAACAAAGTGGTATCAGAGCAAAGTCAACAGATATCACATATGATTTAAATTTTGCAAAACTATCCAAGTTCTAGTAATCACTATTATAACAGACGAAATGACAATTTGAGCACACAGATATTATGTGGTTCAGCCACTAGGGCCTACATCCACGACACAAAGAGCTCAAAAGACTACATCACTTTTATAATGCTCTCTCAACTCATACATAATACAATGGTGGAAGTTCTTTATATAGGAGAAGAAATTATGAGAATGGAAATAATTAGAAAATAGGAAATAAGGAGGATTTTTCTCCACTGATTCCTCTATAACATGGTATCAGAGCCTAATTTCTCTTCCTATGTTTGGACCCCTATTTTGGGATATTCCCTTAGCATCTGAAATGTTGCTAAGGGTTTCTCGGTACTATTTGTGACTTGTTTGGGCTGCCGTTTTGTTCGGCAGTAATGTTATTTGCCTTTGCCGTGTCTCTGGCAATTTTGATTGACCCATTTGGGCTGTCGGTGTGTTCGGTAACATTGTCTTCGTCTTTTCCGTGTCTCCGGCAGTTTTTATCGACTTGTTTGGGTTGCCGGTGTGTTTGGTAGCATTGTCCTCGCAATTTTGTTTGGGCTGTCGATGTGTTCGGTAGCATTGTTCTTCGTCTTCTCTCTTCATCATTAACACTTGTTGTTACTCGTCATCTCAATGGCAAGTTGAGCATTCATGCTCCAACTTGAGGGGGAGTATCGAAGATTTAATGGAGGAATCAATGGAGAAAAATCTTTCAGTAATTGATGTTGTTTCCTATTATTGAAGATTTGGTGTTACTAGAGGAATCAGTAGAGAAAAATCCTCCTTATTTCCTATGTTCTAATTATTTCCATTCTCATAATTTATTTTCCTATATAAAGAACTTCCACCATTGTATTGTGTATGTGTTGAGAGAGCATTATAAAAGTGATGTAGCCCTTTAAGCTCTTTGTGCTGTGGACGTAGGCCTTAATGGCTGAATTACGTAATATTTGTGTGTTCTTTTTGTTTTATTTATCTCTTCGCTTCCATTTTATGCTTTGCAACACTTACGACACTCAACTCAACAAAGCATTTTGCCAACCACTTGGGATTGGCTACTTGAATCCTAACTCTCATTCCGTTCTTCTAAGGTGATAGCCTTAGTAAAACCGCATGTTTTCATATCCTTCTTTATTAATTCCATCCATGTCACTTTTGGTCTTCCCCTTTCTATATCATTAATGTGGACCATGTCATTTTTCCTAATTGCTTCTTTGCACATGTTCAAACCATCTTAATCAATTTCCTCTCATTTTATCTCCTATTGGTGTTATTCATTTCTAATTCTATAATTTGTTGTCTTGCGGCACATCCATCTCAACAGTTGCATGTTTGCCACTCTCATATTTCTCAGTTGCTTAATATTTTGTCCTATAAAGAACAGCTAGTCTAATAGTTGTTTTATAGAACTTCCCTTTCAAATTAGCAGGATACATCAATCACAAAATATTCTTGACACACTCCTCCATTTAACCCATCTAGCCTTAAATTTTATGATTAGCATCATCTTCAATTTCTCCTTCATTATGAATAATAAAACCTAAATGACAGAAATATTAACTTCTTTGCACCTATTGATCCTCAGTCTTCACTATATTCCTGTTTGTATTTCTCAATATATTCAGTTTTATTCCTACTTATCTTAAACTCTTTGAATTCTAGACCTTCCTCCACCAAACCTCTAATTTAGCACTTCTTCCTTTTCTAGTTTCATCAATTAAAATAATATCGTCAGCACATAAACATATATATCCTGGAATTTCATCCTAAATGTGTCTAGTCAGCTCATCCATAACCACGAAAAAAAGATATGGGCTTAATGTTGACCCTTGATGTAATCCACCATGCATGTCTTCTATTGTTAAACTTTCTTACTTAAAACCTCCATATTAGATTTCTAAGTACCATATCCTTGGCTTTTTCTAAATCAATAAAAGCCATATGAAGATCTTCTTTCTTCTCTCTCTGTATCTTCGTCCTCAATAAGTAAATGGCCTCTATCTGTCTATCATTGACTTTATACTTCTATTTCCTGTCTTCGTCGTTGTTTAATCACTCTCTTCCAAAGTTTCATAATATGACTCATTAATTTAGGACCACAATAATTAGTACAACATCCTATATGAAGACAAGAAAAGGCTGCTTGTAGATTCATGGCATTATTGTTGATACATTTAAATCTTTTCCCTGGGCCTCTTAGTGGGTTTTATTTTTAATGTTTTAATTGAAATGACAAAATTCAAGAGGCAAACTTGGCCAACTTCATTTAATATTGAATAAAGTTTTGGACCGTATGTTTGACTACATGGCAAAGAATTTAAGCCTGGCCTTTTGGTTTGGTCCACTTGTGAGACTCGGAATTGGCCATACATGTCTATAAAAAAATCATGCTTTCAAAAGTGTGGCTTAAAAGGAAGACCCATTGTAAACATAGGTGGTCCCATTATGTTTTTCAGACCTTAAAGTTGCATATCTTTTAACATTCGAATCTTCAAAATACTTGAGGGCAAAGTTTATCTTTCTTTTTTTTCTTTTCTTTTTTCTTTTTTTTTATGAAAATTGTGTTTATTATAGAAGAGAGATTTTATTGTGATAATCGAAATAGTTACGTTACTTTGAATAGTGCATTTAATGGAAGAATTCTCTTGAAAATTTCATTATTTATTAGATTGGGGCTTATATTTCTGCCCATGCTATTCTTATTGTTGTTGCCGTTGTCATTCTTGTTATTGAAGTCCTTAATGTTGTTATTTTGTAATAAATTATATAGTTTTTTTTTTTTTGGTAAGTTAATAAATTATATAGTTACTTTTTCTACCTTTTAGCCTTTCTTAATTTTTTTTAGGAATTTCCACGTTGAATAATTTAAAATTTTCTCACTTAATTGTTAACCGTGCTTTTAAAACATATTTTATAATACTAAGTGGTAAAACATATTTTATAGGGTAAACTATAATGACCTCCCCTGAGGACCTGAGGTTTGGCCTAATTGCAAGTAAACTGAAGGTTTGCCATTTTTTTACAAAGATCCCCTATGTCAGATTTTGTAGTGAATTTACTTATCTACCCTCGTTATTATATTATTAAAAATAACTAAAATATCTGACTCTACTAAATTACAAGTTTGCCCACCTTAAAAAAATTATTAATTTTTCCTCTTCTTCTCTCTCCCCTCCACCAACAATCCACGGCACCTCCTCCCACCACATCACAGGCCACCACCCCTTCACCACCACACCTAAAACCATATACATATACACACACACTTGCATATATATATATATATATATATATATGTATATGTATATATCTATTTGTCTCGTTCTGGACTATAATTAATGCTCTGTAAATTGGGGTCTTTGTTATCTATACTAAATAAAATGAAGGCACTAGATTGCTTCTGTTGGTTAAGTTTTGGATATGAGTTCATCAATGGAATTCACGATGTTTTCTTATATTCTTTATTCTGAGTTAAGATTTTAAATTTCTAATGTACTTAAAATTATCACAATAGTACAAACAAAAATAAATCCAAATCAACAATGATATTATATAAACTAATATAAGTATTATAATATAAATCGAAGGAGAGAGAAATTCATGCTACAAAAACCTCATTCTACAAAAACCCAATCCCACGACGAACCCAATCGCACCTCCAAGAAACCCAATCAAACCACGACGATTTCATCGGGAGCGAGACTCAGACCTCATTGTTTTGCATATACACACACCCTTTGCGAGATAGAGTTCGGGATTGGGGGTTTCAAAGATACGTCATTAAGAGATCCAAGGAAATCCTAGATTGCAAGAGGAAGACCCAGCAGAAAAATAAAAGGTCCTGTCGATCGTCGTGGCCCTTTAATATTTTGTGAGTCATGTAATGTATACAGGCCATTAATACAACCAAAAGCAATGGATAATTATAAACAGAGGCAAATTTCCCAAAATTACATATTTTATTTATTCATTACATGGATCATTTACAAACACAGGCAACTAGGAAAACTGATAGACTTGATAAATAAAATAAAAAAACCAATAGACCCATTTGCAAATATATATATGTGTATATATATGTACACAGATATATAGATTACACACATATATAAGAATGGATATTAAACAAAAAAATGGAAATCATGGAACAAACCAATCGGCAAAAATATATTTACATGGAGATTAAATGAAGAAATGGGAACTGACCCATTTGCAAACATATACTGTATTTGCATATTGAGGGGAATGGTGGCAGTGATGGGTGGGTGAACAAAGAGAGGGGGAGGGGGAGGGGGAGGGGGAGGGAGAGAATGGTATTCTAGTCCATTAAAACATGATTTTTTTTTTTTTTTTGGTTATTTCATGAAATTATAAGGGTAATAGGGTCTTTATACTTGGTTGATGGGCATTTTGGTCTCTTCAATCAATTTTTCTGACAAAAAGTAGTGTTTTTTGTATGGAGGGGAGTCTTTACAAAATGAGGCAAACCTCAGGGGGACACGCTGCAAAAAAAAATGCAAACCTCAAGGGAGGTCATTGTAGTTTACCCTATTTAATAATATTAAGTAGTAAAACAGAAAATTAATATTTTTTCTATGAATTCAAATTTCTCATCATTCGAAGTAGTTCTTACATGCAACAGACGTTAAATTACTCTGGCAGCCATTATGTTCCCTAAGATTTGATTATAGAACTTCCATTATCTATTGCTATTTTTATCTTCTCATTTTTTACTTTTGACTGTTTAATATTTAGTCCCTGCTTCAGGAACAGAAGTAAGGAAATGTGCTCATCATCTTTGTCTTGTGTTAGTGTTGGATTGTTATAAGAACTCGTGTGATTGGTAATTTAATTGCAGGTAACTTCTTATTTTCGTTTAGACCTGAAATTATAGATGGCTTAAGAAATTTTAAGAAATCACTTTCAGTGGAGTGGTCAGAAGAGCTTAAGGGCGGGAAAGCTGTTCATCTTTCTGGATTATTCGATAAATTAAGTTACAAAGTTCGGAAGGCTTTATCTGTTGAACCAGTGAGATATTCATTCAGTACTGCACATTGTTCACTCAAATCTCAAGATGGGCATGTTGCTGATGTTCATTTCCTGATTCAGAGCATTGGAAGGGATATACCTGTTGTAAAACCTCAGAACAATGGATATACCCCTGGAAATAGGAATTCGCCAGTCGCATTACGAGAGCAGAAGGAAATTTTCCTTCTTCCCACTGTCAGGGTTTCTAACTTATTGCAGTCAGAGATACATGTGCTTTTGACCGATAGGGGTAATAGCAGAAGAGGTCTTGTCTTTTAATCTGTACAAATGTTTTCATTACTAATTTTTCATCTTGGTGCAGATCCGTGTGCAGCTGTTAGCTGTGACTACATTGGAAACCAGGCAACTATTCCTTGTGGATCAACTGTTGATTTATATGCTAACCCAGCCACAATATACTTTATTGTTACTTTGACTGCATATAATTCAAGTTGTAAGCCAGTGAATAGTGGTGACTGGGTTAAGAAGTTACAGAAGCAGAAAAATAACGTGCAACAATTGGACATTGATTTGGAATTTGGTGGTGGGAAATATTTTGCTTCCTTAAGATTGTTTCGTGGGTATAGGGGCATACTGGAGGTAATTTTGAATCCATTTGATGATTCATGGTGGTACCTTATAAATTTCTAATCATGCAATTATATGCTACAAATTAGATTTTTAGTCATTTGCAAAGCTATTGTACTAGTTTTTTGCACTTGTCTACTGAATATTTCAACTTGGTTAATTGTGCCTGCTTAGAATCCTGTTGGAAAGCTAAATTGTATATCTTTTTGCAGGTGGCTATCTTTACGTCATACACACTGAAAAATGACACCGATTTTTCTTTGTTTTGCTTTGCACCCAATCAGAAGCCTCTATCTAGGTATTCACTGTATTTTACTGTATTCAATCAATATTTTTGTGCAGTTCATTACATGTATTTGTTATAATTATCACCTTAAATATATTCATGCAGGGATGATGCTGAAAAGCTTAGTTTCAATATTCCTCCAGAGATTGGATCTTTTTTGCCTCCAAAATCCACTAGATCGTGGTTCATGAAGTAATGCATTTATTTTCACTGATAATTACAAATTCCCCTCCCTGTAGTGCCAGACAAATGCTTGATGAGCTGTAGGTGTTTCTATCTAGTAATGGGTGTCTCATTCATGTTTTGTTGCCAGATACAACAAGGTGCACTTAAAATTGTTGGAAGAGAAAGCATCTGAGATGTTATTGGACTTGGACGCTCTATCAGGTCCTACAGAGATAGGCCTGGAAGTAGAGGAAAGATCTGGATTCAAACATATTGCAAAGTTGGGGTTGTCTTTAGGGCCAATTATGAGTAAAGTAAATGTTCCATCACATATAATTTCTATTGTCCCGCGATATGTTGTATTCAATGAATCTGAGGAAATTGTCCTTGTTCGTCAATGTTATTTGGAGGTTAGTGCTTTTTTAATAATTATTTTATTTTATTATTATTTTAACAATTCTGGAGGTGCCTCCTTTTTCTTAATGTGTGAAGTTTATGCGCTAAATTGTATTCTTTTCATTTATCTTTGGAAAGGATGGCATGGAAGGGATAGTTCCTATTAACAGTAAACAGAAAATAGCGTTACAGTTGCGGAGTGTAACAAGCATGAAGAGAGAAGTGAGTGTTTTCGAGAACCTTCTCAGAAAACACAGAAATTCTCATGATGATTCATTAGTATTTATTCAGTTCCGCCCAAACGAGGATGAATTGGGTTGGTCAGGGCCAGTATGTATTGCCTCAATGGGACGTTTTTTTCTGAAATTCAGAAGATCCTTGGATTCTACCAAACAACATTCAAATCAAGTAATTTCACGCGGCAATATTTTACCAGAATTTGCCGCTTTGGATGTGGTGGAAGGAGGTTCTACTCTTGGTTTGCACTTCCATAGGCCACCAAACATCAATCTGCCTTATCGGATTGAGAATTGCTTGCATGAGACATCCATCACTTACTATCAAAAGGTTGTGTTGTTAGTCAACATTTTCTCAATTACAAAAAATTATTGATATGAATTTAATGTTATATATATATATATGTAATATAATTATTTTCATATATTTATACTTCTAAATTATAATTGGAGAATTTCCAGGGTTCATTGGAGCCAGAGATTCTTGGAACTGGAAGCAGTGTTAATTATGTTTGGGATGACTTGACTCTTCCTCATAGGCTGGTTGTCCGAATTAATGGTAATTACTACTCTCTTGATACTTCGTCTACACTTCACATAATATTTAGTAATTTAATCTCCTTCATATGTTTAAGTCTGAATACATGCTATGGGGAATGTGTTTCTCAAATTCTATATACTCACTATGTCAATGTTTCAGCTAATGGCGTGCATTCTTGTACAAAGAATGAGTGTTTTCTGTTTGTCTTTGTTGAATGAAATGAGGATACATCCATGACCCGGTTTTTCGGGCTGGGTGGCCTCCTATCAATCATCTTTCTGTGCTGATGCATGCATGGCACCTATTTGTTTATCTTTATGTTGTCATTTTGACATCTAACCCACGATAGTGAAACTGTAGCATATACTGTACTTGTCATAGTTAAAGAATCGGGATAAGTTTTTTTACATTTGGGATGATAATGGGGGCTACAAGTCCTTTGAATGTGGGCTTGCACATGACATGATATGATCTGTCTGAAGAACCAGGAAGGGAAGGGTGAATTGGTTCTTGTTTACTAACTGTTTTTCAATTTCTCAAACACTTGGCAAACAAAATAAACAGCAAACTGTTTTACACCACACACACAAAGATCAGACACCAGGATATACATGGTAAAACCCCAAAGAAATTGGGGAAGCATCCATGAGGCTCTTAAGCCTGATCAACAACCCACTATGTTAAAAAATCAGGACAAAGCACACCGTCAGTAGTGTCTTACGCTCTTCACTCACCTCATTGTTTTGTAAACTCCCCCGTTCACTACTCCCTTTTCACCAATACAACACAAACACTCAACTCAGAAGAATGAAATAGGATTCAGAACACAAAATACACAAGAATAGGAATTATGCCTAGTGTACACAGAATTTGAAACAATGGAGCAGCTTCTTGGTTCTGCAGAAGGCAGCAGTTGAGTTTCAAGAATCAAGTTGGTGCAATAGGCTCAATAAGTGCTTCATTCAGCTTTTTCTGGATAGCGTGTAGCAAATGAAACTTGCTTTCAGCTCAAGAACACACCAGTGAAGCTTCAAAGTTGCTGGAATGAATGTATTAGTAGGTTGCTGTTTGCATAAACTGATCAGTATAGCTGCTTGAACCAGAAAGTGCGGATAGAATGGATTTTGCTCATACGAATGGAATTAATCTTAGCGCAAAAGAAGCTTTAGCTCACTCTCAGATTTCTATACCTCAGCCTTTTCTCTCTTGGATTTTACTCACCCCGGTAGAATTGGCATACATACATAGCTGATTGCTTATGACTGATATATAGACAAGATGGTCTCTCAGGAGATTATAATTGATGAAGAATCGGGCCTGGCCCGAGAGCTTAAAGACCACATGGCCCACACCCACTATTGGAGACGTGGGAAAGAAAGATAAAATTAGGGATTTTTGTTTATTTATTATTATTATGGGATATTTCAGCAATTTAGGGTTTTATTTATGGTAATAGGTTGATTAGGGGTTTTATTTGATGCCTATTTATAAACTGGTTCAGACAATGTGAAGGTCAGCTTTAATTCTGATTTCTCCCTCTGTTATTCTTCTCTTCTCCCTCAATTCTGATTTCTCCATGTTATTCTTCTCTTCTCCCTCATTCTGATTTCTTCCCCTATTATTCTTATTCTATTTCTCTCTCAATCTCTATCTTAACCTTTTTCTTATTTACTTGAATTTTGTTCTCGAATCGCCCCTACCCGTTGTTGCATCAATAATTGTTGGAGAGAATATGCTAGGTGTCCTATGTGGTACTGTGATGTTGTGGCCTGAATTTGGTTCCTAGTCACGTTGTGACCTAACGACCTGTTGATTGAGCTTTGTGTAGGCCTGAGCCCACCAAAGTTCTGGGGTGTCCCTTGAGGAAAAAATTTCACCCATTTTTGCTTGTGGGTCGTGAACCCTATTTAGTACTCTCTTGTAGCCCGATATTTAATGCCTTTAGGGTTTGGAGTGGGACATTGAGAGACACTAAACATCATAGAAAAGAGATTGAGAGTGAGAGCTAGGGTTTGGGGATTGAAACTTCTAATCTCCAGATATTCGCATAGTGAATTTTTTTGCCGGATCTTCACCGTAGACATAGGCTTTACCGAACCACGCTAAATCTTTGTGTTCTTTATGTTTCGTGTTTATATTCTGTTGTGATTCTTGGTTTTTTTGGGGGGTTCGCTTTGTTTGTTGTAACAGGTACAATTCAATACAATGAGCTGTTAGAAATAAAGTGGCTGTTAAGAGCGTAAATGACAGATTTGCCCCTTGTAGTTGTCTGCTTGTCTAAATTTGAAATTAAAGCAGTCTGTAAGGGCAAACTGGACTTTTAGAATGAAGACAAAATGACTTCTATAAGAATTCCAGCTGGTGATTCTCCTAACATGCTGCAAAATGACAATTATGCCCTTTGAAGGCCGTTAAAGAAGTACATCTAAATTTAAATTTTCAGCACTAGTTTAATTCGGTCAAAATTGAATTTATGTTGATTTGACATTAAAAAATCAAACCTTAGGCAGGACAAAGTCCAACATCGTCTGCATTCTACACACACACTCGACACTCACATTGCGGTATTAGTTTGGGAGAGAGGAATATGTGGATTGTTCAGTATGGTAGGTGTAACAGGGGTCATTTGTCCCACATTAGATTCAGATGAGAAAGTGATTGAGTATAAATGGGTGGATATGCAGCACTACCCAGTAGTTTGAGCTTTTGGGTAAATGGGCAAGCGTCCACCCGTTACAATTGGTATCAGAGTCAGACTCAGTCCTTGATTCGGTGTCATTTCAAGCTCCCGGCCCAAAAGGCATCCGGGTAAGCCACCCCGGGTAGGCTGGGTAGGCTGGGTGGGCTGACTGCAACGAGGGTGTTGCGAGTTTGGGTGGGCGAGAATGTAACAAGGATCATTTGTCCCACGTCGGGTCTGGATGGGAAAGTGATTGGATATAAATGGGTAGGTATGCAGCACTACCCAACAGTTTGAGTTTTTGGATAAATGGGCAAGCGCGCACCCGTTACAGTAGGATAGTAAAGACCCATGAACACCAAAATGCATCTTGGTGAGGTTACATTACAAATATAGCGAACCAAGAGCAAACCAAGAATCATGGCAAAAAAGTAAACACGCCGTACACAATGATTTACCTGGTTCGGCAAAGGCTACGTCCACGGTGAAGATCCAATGAAAGATTTCACTATGCGAAAAATAAAAGTTTACAAATTGCAACCCCCAGGGCCAAGACCCTAGCTCTCTCTCTCTCTCTTTTCTGCAATTTTCAGTGTTCTCTCATTATTCCACTCCAAACTCTAAATGCCCTAATATATCGAGATACAAGAGAGTACTATATAGATACACGACCCGCAAGAGGAAAACAGGTCAAAATCCCATTCATCGGGTCGCAACGCGCCCTTAGCCGAAACAAAATTCGCGCCACAACATCATAAATTATATGTTGATTCTTTAGACAGTAGGATGAGGGATTTTGAGAGCTAGTACTGCAGGCAAAGTATAAAACTTAGCTGTTGGTGTTATCTCCCAAAATAATGTGATTGTGATACTTTTGTGGCTTCCAACAATGAGGAAATTTTAAAATTCTGCAGTATCTATTGGAAGGGAATTTAAAATCTCCAACTTAAGAGCCTTCGTAGTATGATTCAGTCGTTTTTCTCCCTGGAAAAGTATATGGAGATGCAAGATATTGTTAAAAATAATTTTTATAATTTGCTTGGATGGGTTTGGGTGAGAAAATCCCGATTCATAATTTGATTAAGAGGGAAGTTTTTGGCCTAATTGTCATAACATCTATGAGAAATGGGAAGAGACAGTTTATGTACTGCGTTGCAGTTGGTTTTATGCGGCATGGTTTTCTACTATTTTGGGGGTTCAGTGACAATGAGGGACATGCTAATTTGTTGGCCGGGTTGGAGTGTTTCCTATATAGAATACGGCCCCTCTAGGTTTGTTCTGATGCATCTGGAGGGAATCCAATATTAGGTATTTCAAAGACATGGAATTGTTTGTTTCTAAATTGAAGAATCTCTTTGGATTTGTTAATGGACTAGGAAAATATTGGAGTTATGTTGATAGTACCCAACAAAGTAAAGTTGATCTTAATCTCAAGGCCTTATAACTCAAGGTAACATTTCAACAGTGTTTACTATACCAACGGGCCAATGGCCTAGCGGTATTGGCCTCTTACCTCCCAAAGGGAGGTCAGGGGTTCAAGTCTTAGAAGAGACGTGTGTGAGTACCAACTAGGAAAAAAAAAAACAGTGTTTACTATGACTTATGGTTTTCACATACTTCAGTGACATCTTGTTGTCCTATATTTTATAATGCCGATTTTTTCCTGCTAAATGATAAATAAATATCCAAACCTGTAGAATTTTATTCTCTCTTATGTCATGGTAATATCTTTCGATGGAGTTATATCTGTGAGTTATAGTAGAATTGAGTTTGAGGACAACCACTACGGCAATTGGTGCCGAAGTTTAGTTTGAATCCAATCAACCCCTCCCGAGCACCCCGAGTTATGTACATGTGATCTTAATTATTAGCTTTTGGAAGGTATGTTTCTATAAGCAATTTTAGAAATCGAGAAAAGAAAAAATAAACTGCTGTCATGTTTCTAGGAATATTGATACTTGTCAAGTAATATGGAATTTTATGCACTACTCAATTCTGCAAATTAGCAACCCCCAGCATAATAGTTAATGATGTAAACCTGTTAAGAAGTGATGGTTGCTCAAACTTGTCATCCTGCCCTAGATTGAAAATAATAAAAAATAAAAAATATCAAAAACAAGTGGTATTGTCTAAAAACCAGCTCTATAGTCGAAGAGGTGGGCCGGGGCCCCCTTTACCCCCTTTAGAGGTTTGTGCTGGAGTGTGCTGATCAGACAGACATGGCAGAATGGGAACCGGATACCCATGGGAGATCTCAGGTGGAACAGTGGGATAAAAGTTCAAACAGTTGGGTTTTAAAAGGAGTTGCAGTTATATAAGTTAGTTATTTACTACTTAAAAAGGTTCCTGATTTGATATATCTCTTTATCTTTTTCATTCTTTGCACATTCTATTCTTCTTATTTGGATTTAATCAGTTAAATAATTGCAATTTACTGCACCAAGCCTACAAGTGCATTTGAGACTGGTTTGTCCTTTATGTAATTTTGTCTTTGTTATAACAAACGCAACGAACCCAAGAATCAAGACAGAAAAGTAAACACGCCACACAAAGAATACAAAGATTGCAATAACCTCCGTCCACGGTTGGGATCCGGCGAAAGTTTTCACCATGTGTCAAATCGGAGATTACAAATTTTCAGCTCCTCACTCTGTTTCTGTACGAATTTCGGAGTCTCTCTCTTTTACCACTCCAAACCTTAAGCGCCCTTATATATTGGGCTACAAGAGACTAATTAGGGTCCACGACACATGAGCAAAAAACGGGTCAAAATTTTCCTCCGGGGATCCAACGGGTTGTCGGGTTATAAGCGGGTCGCAACACAACCCGGCACCAAATTCGGGCCACAATATCAGTCTTAACTTTCAAATAGATATTCCAGGATACAAGAGAGTACTGCACTACATGTCTAATGTTTTATATTAGGTGTGTGTGCATATGTTTAAAATGGAGGTAGCTTTCCATTTCATTTTATTCACTCATGTTATCTCTCAAGAGTTGTACTTTAGTTTATTTGGAATTGTGGCATCATCTTGTTTAGACTTGATTCACATACTTGGTCCTTTTATGCACGTTATTGAAATGGACATATCATGGCTAACTGATGAATATCTGTATATGGTAGAGAATGATTTATGAACTATAATGCCTTGTTTTGCATCTGATGGATCTGTGTTTTTTACTGCATTGTTTGTTATGCCTTTAATGCTAATAATCAGCTGATGATTCAGTGAACTTATATATATGGTAATTCAAAAGTATATTGTGTCACCTTTGTCTAGTTTTCCTATTGTAGATGTGCATCTGTTACGTGAAATCAACCTAGATAAGCTGCGGGCGTGGAAACCATTTTATAGAGTCGGGCTACACACAGGGTTGGGGTTTCACATACCTTTGGGTAAAAAAACAGGAGACCTGAAAAGAACAAATTTTGGTGAATCAAATGGCATTGAGATGGTTAATGTGGGATATGAAGTATATGCAGATGGTCCCACGCGAGTGTTGCGGATTTGTGAGTTTTCTGGTAGTCACAAAGCGGATACAGTGATACACTCCAGCGGAAAAATACAACTTAGAATCTCATATTTTGCAATCCAGTTACTTCAACATGCTAAGCAGGTCAGTCTAACTCATCAATGCTTTTGTCACTATGAGATTATTCCTTCTCCAACCCATACAAAAGTATTTTGAATGTCACAACTATTTTTTTGAATGCTTTTGTTCTTCTGGTCTGGTGTATCTAATCATTATGTTTTGGAGTATCTATGTAGACCTCACAATTTATTTATTTTGGGGATAAATTACTTGGCTTACCTTGAGGTTTGAGCTTATCACCATCAGATTGAACTTCTGAAATTTTTTTGGTCAAATTCCCCCAAGGTGTTGGTCAAATACTGATTCCCCTATTCTGCTTTCTTACCATTTTGCCCATTAAAGATTTTTTCATCAATGCAGTGGTGAATAAAGAAAGGTGGATCTAAGAGCTCCAGCACCAGTCACTGGTCCCCTGCTGCCTTCTCGTCCCTTCAAAAAAATCTTGGATCCAAGACTTCCTCCCCTTATCTCTCATCCCAAGAGTATTTGCTTAAGTAATGTGACGTCCGTTTCCTACTTCTTTCTGCATTAGGAAGTATGGTCCTACAACCCAGCTTATTCAACACAGTTTTCAGGTTACTCCCTTGAGCTGAACCCCTTGAAAGTGGTATGAGGAGCTACTCTCCCTGCAGCTCCACCTTTGTCACCCTTCGGTCTATCCCAGACGAAATTGCCCTTCATTAAAGAAAATGACACAATTGGCCCAGCTAATCATTCTAGAAAAACCATTATACCCATACTCACCCATCCTCTTCTTCTTCCTACTTCTTCCCATATTCTTTCTACTTTCTCTGTTTAGAACTAATGAAACAAAGAATATTGCAAAAGAGATCAAAACAAATTATTGTAGAATCAACTTGCATAATAATATATATATTAGCATCATTTGAATCCATCACCACCCAAACTTCTCCATCTTTCCGTACTCCTAAATTTTTTTTTTTTTTTTTTCCTTCTCTTAGCAGGTAAACCTCTCCATCTACAACCAAACCTTACCGTCCACAACCACCCTCTCCCATCTCTCAGCCTGTGATTTCCTCTACCTCCAGCAAATACTCTGTAGCATCCTCGAGTCCATCTTAATTTTCACAGATCCCTTTGAAATTTACATTATGTACTATAGTATTAGTATGTATGCACATATGTATGTCATATATGTGGATGTATATATACACACATAAAATGAGTTTTGGTTCATAATGGTTACGAATATTATACAGAAGGCATATATATGAATAATTTTGGTTCAAAATTACTCTGCAGATGTGTGAAATTGGTTTCCCCTTTTTTTTTTTTTTTTTAAATTAATTGTTTGAGACCAATATGTGAACCTGAAAGTGGTTTGGGACAAGCGGTGGCAAGAATTTGTGGAATGCCATGAGACGAGGAGTGGTGGTGGTGAAGGTAGGAAGTGCTGGTGGTGGTGCGATGGGGATTTGATTTGGTGTTGCATAGCGAGGCCGATGGTAGTGGTGGAAAGTGTTGGCAGGGGTTTAGAGAGAGAGAGAGAGTAGTTCCAAAGGAGTTGGGGTGGCGGCAGCAATGGCAATGGCAGTGGTTGTGGTAGACTGGTAGTGAGATGAGTAGTGTGTGCAAGGAATGGGGGAGGTGGCAGCAAAAGTAGTGTGGTGGAGAGAAGTGAGAGAGTAGAGAGGGGTGGTGGTGGTGGTGTAGAGGGAGAGAGAGAACATAAGAGAATTAAATGGAATTGATGCTCTACTGTGATGGTAGCATTTGAGGGGTGAGGTGGTGATGGTGGATGGAAATGGAGGAGATTTTAGAGAGAGAGAAACTAAGGTCACGGAACATAAATAAAAGAACTAGAGAGCGGGTAAAAGGGGTAGCCCAGTGCACGAGACTCCTGTTATTGTGGTATTGTGGAGTCTAGGGAGAGCATATGTATGCAGTCTTACCTCCGGGTGCAAAGATGCTGTTTCCTTGAGGGGGGGTATATTTTTCATTTGATTCTTATTGATTTTAATATTATTTTATTATATCTTCACTTCATTACTAGTATAATAATGAGGGTAAAATTGTAAATAGTCATGTGACGTCATAGAGCCTTGGGGTTTTTAACTCTTAAGGGGTGTCAGAGTTGTTACAGTAAAAGTTCAATCTGTGCTTGTTATTAGTCCAAGCCTCATATGAGTTCAAGGTATTTTAATCTTTCTTTTAAAATTTTGACCATACATAAGACTTCTACTGAAATTGGTTGCAACAATGTGTCTATTGCCTTTGCCTGCTCAGTGCTGTCATTTATATCGTTGGTTATTCACTTTCTTAATGTAAACCTGCAGTTGCTCTTATCAATTAATAAAGCTTGATGCATGGTACTTTCCATTCCTGACCTTTTCAATTAGGACAGCAAATGAGCCAAACTGAAGCTCTAATTGAGGCTTGTTTTATTAAGAACCAAGTCTGTAAGTGATCCCTGCTTGGCTTGGAAAGAAGTGTGGATGGACTCTAAAATAGAAAACATTATAAATTTCATGCCTTTTAAGGACAATTTATTATCTTTAAGAATTTGTTAACTTGTCCACAAAACTGTTACCGTAGATATTCTTTAGAGAATAAATAATAATATAAATCAGTACAGGTCTTTATTGTGAAATCTGACAAGGACCAAGCCATGCTATCAGGTCTTCCACTTCAGCTGTGGCTTATTCTTTTCATCTATGATTTTTGGAATTTAATTTGAGAACCAATTGAGAATTGATATTACGTTGAACTTTTTGATCATGCCTCATTCCAGGCCTGCGTAGCTGTAAACCTACTAGCATGCAATCAGGGTTTAATGTGTCTTCTTTACCCAAAAAAATAAAATAAAATAAAAAGATTTTTTTTTTTTTTTTTTTTTACTGTAAAATATGTCAAATTTTAAGGTAAGATGTACATATAAAATCTTTGTATTGATGAGAGTTTTAATTCAAGACCATAAATATATTATTCTACAAACAAGACGGGTGATATATTAGAGGAAAATTCATATAAAAAATGTAAGTTGCATTGAAAACAATTAATGTCTTTACAAGCCAACATTTCTATTTGTTTCCAATAATTTAATACTGAAAGCTGATGAACACAGGAATAAACTACTGTTAATATTTTCTCCACCTTGCTCATTATTCTATTTAACAAAAATTGTTAATAGTTGTGTTTAAACAAATTTAGAAAATTTTATAATGATTCCATTAAATATATTAGATATACATGAAAAAGTAGGACATGACCAACGGGCAGTGGCCTAGCAGTACTAGGCCCCTACTTTCCAAAGGAAGGTTAGGGGTTCGAGCCTAAGTGGAGGCATGTGTGTGTGTGAGTGCCAACTAAGAAAAAATAAAAGAAAAAATAGGACATGAAAGTATATAAGCCAGCCCTTTTTGGCATGATATGCTTTGTTTTACATCATGGATGTTGAGTTCTTCATTTTTAGTTGCAGTATAGGTCTTATGTTCGACAAAATAAATGAAAAAGATTATCAAAATGAGAAAAAAATAAATCGTAAGAACAGAAAGTCCCATGTAATGAGTAAGAATAATATTATTAAACTAAAATTGGATGGTACAAGATGCAAAAAATTAATCAACATCACAACTTATGGTGCCTGAAAGTTTTGGAGTTTTCAATTTTTTTCATTTTCTTTGGTGTGGACATTTTACATTGAGAGGTAATATTGAAACAAATTTTAGAAAACATGAAGCATCGTATGCTAGATTTTAAACGACACATCCACATATTTATAGTCACAAAAACTCTGCTGAAAGATGATAACTTAATTCTGAACTAGATAATTAATATCCCTCGATGGATTTATCTTCCAGTTCCTTTTGTAGCATTTAACAGCTCTGCTTTTTTGAATTATATATTGGAGGCCACAGTAGCTATGCGCCTTGCTTTCTATACTGCATTTTATTATTGTGCTTGCTAAAATAGCATATTTGCATATTTTATTAGAACAAATCATCACCTAACACTTCGTCTGATATGTTACTCATTGAAGGAGATAGATGCAAATGAGCCATCAGTTTACACACCAATCATAATTACAAGGCTTGAGAATATCAATCTGGATTCTGTGTTTACTGATATGCATAATTACAACCAGATCAGGGTACAGGTAATTTTATTCTTCATGTGCTGGTGCATTCTGGTAGTTGTTGGCTTCTTGTTCTCTCATATATGTGCCTTCAATTTGCTTCTCATAGAAGCAGCGTTGTCAAAGGTCCTTTGTAGCCTAGACGCAACGTGAGGCGCGCGCAAGCAAGGCGCACAATTGAAAAATTAAATTACTATTAAAGCATATTCATATTCCATAATAAAGGCACAAATGTTGTAAAAGGCGCACCTAGGCACACAACCGGCGCAAGTGTTGTGCCTGTATGAGCGTGGAGCCTAGGCTTGCCTTTGACAACACTGCATAGAAGATCCCAAAAAAATTTCAGACAGTTTCCCCTCCCACACCCACCCCATCAAAACCCAAAATTTTACACACTGATCATACTTTTTATCTTCAAATGAGGCAGTCTTTGAGTGTGGATGAAAAGTGGGAAGGAGCTCCTTTTGCAGCAATGCTTCGTAGGCATCAATCTGACTATGGTGAAACAAATGATAATATACTCCATGTAGTACTCGTCATACTTACATCCAGTTCCAATGTCAAACAAGTCAAGTATTCATCAATTATTTTGCAGGTAACAGAAGGGAAGTGTTACTATAGATTCTCCAGACATCCATCTAAAGTTTTTCATTTTTCCTATATGTTTCTGGAATTGTTAGCGTGTGAGAAGCTGCATCATTATCATGATTGTTATAATTCCTAACTGTGATGCATGCATTTATGAACTGACTGTTGCAGCATTGACTGTGTAACTTGGTTATGTCTACAGCCACTTGATTTGAACATTGATGAGGAGACACTGATGAGAACCGTCCCATTTTGGAGAACATCACTCAGTGATTCAAGTACTCAGAGTCAACAGTATTACTTTGATCATTTTGAGATACACCCAATAAAGGTTTGATGTTTTACTTATATACAGGTCTAAAATATCTTTACTAAATTCCTCCTCCATCGTGGCATTTAACTTACATTTATTTCTAATGTATCTGAAGATCATAGCAAGCTTTCTTCCAGGCAACTCGTATTCCAGCTATAGCTCCACCCAGGAAACATTGAGGTCTTTGCTGCATAGTGTGATAAAGGTCTGATGGGAAGGATTTTCCAAATTATCTAAAATTGGTTAGAGCTTTAAATATATATATGTGGCATTTGTGCATCATATCTTGCCATTAACTTGTTCGTTCTTTCTTTTCATATATTTTTTCTTTTTTTTTTCCTTCTTCTTTAGATCCCTGCTATAAAAAATATGACTGTAGAGCTCAATGGGGTCTTGGTAACTCATGCTCTGATAACCATACGTGAATTGCTTCTTAAATGCGCACAACATTATTCATGGTAAGCATATCGTAACATTCGTGTGTTTTTCTTGATATCACAAACTTGTTTGTGTCTAAAATGACTTGGGCTTCTAGGTATGCCATGAGGGCCATCTATATTGCAAAAGGAAGCCCATTGCTTCCACCAGCTTTTGCTTCCATTTTTGATGACATGGCTTCATCCTCTCTTGATGTCTTTTTTGATCCTTCCAGAGCCCTGCTCAATCTTCCAGGTCTCACCATAGGTATTACTCTCTCTATATGTGTTTGTGATTTTTTTAAGTTTCTGTTGTGATGTTAGTTGGAAACAGCATAAAGAATCATACGAGTTCCATCTTCTTTAGTCATGGACCTTTTTGTTATTATTGATGTGATGGTTCAATGTGAAAAATAATCATGCATGTCACAAAAAAAAAAAAAACGCTCCCCTTTTGAGTGTTTTTTATACAATTCTTACTTATCAAAAAAAAAAAAAATTGGAACTTGAACTTTCATGTGGTTATTGGTACTTGCTTAAAGTATTATGTCAAATAATCATCCATATGAATAACTAGCATTTAAAGTATTATCTCAAATAATCATCCATATGACTAACTAGCATCTAAAGTATTATGTCAGATACCAAACTCCCTGGATGTCACTCTCTCCTGTGATGCTTAAAATGCATATTGTTAATGTGCTCACATTGTAATCCTTTGTTGATGCTCCAACTGTCAAGGACAGGTACATTCAAACTCATCAGTAAATGTATTGATGGTAAAGGATTTTCAGGGACGAAACGCTATTTTGGTGATCTGGGAAAAACCGTAAGTTCTGTATTCCTCCAATTTTAGGACTGCTACTGCAGTTGCCTAAAACATATTTAGCATGTTGGATCTGCAGGTGAAGACGGCAGGGTCAAATATACTCTTTGCTGCAGTTACTGAAATATCAGATTCAGTTCTTAAGGGGGCAGAAACAAGTGGTTTTAATGGAATGGTAAAATTCCTCTTCCTGTGGATTCCACTTTGTATTCTACCCTTCACTATGCTATTTCTCCTTTTAATAAATGCATGCGAACTTTTAAATTAACTTGAAATTTTGAACTTGACAATTTGAACGTCCATGGTTCCCTTCAGGTCAGTGGTTTTCACCAAGGAATATTGAAATTGGCTATGGAACCATCACTATTGGGTACTGCTTTTATGGAAGGTGGCCCAGATCGAAAAATTAAGCTTGATCGAAGTCCCGGGGTTGATGAGGTACTCTCTTTTTTTTTTTCTTTGAGAAAGAAAAGGAACAATGGATCTCCAGTAATGGTCTTGTGTCAGTCTATTCTATTTTTTGCATAGTTTAGTTTATCAAAAAAAGGGTGAACACAACAAAGATTGTTTGGGTAAATCAATAAGTTCATCCTTTGCTGTATTTTCTGATTAAAATATTCTCAGAAGGCTGTAGCCATACGCACAAAATTGATTTGTTGGTGAGTTGATAGAAAAGCTTTTGGGTGCTTAACAGCAAAATATTATGAAAGGGTAGCCTAATCAATATAAAATTTTGAATAAAATTCTTATACATGTGTAATCCAATGGTGTTCATATTTTTGTTTATGTATTATTTATTTCTATTTTTGCAGATTGTAATGTCAGTATATCGTCGTGATAATTTTCTATAGTGCAAGTGTTGAGTCTACATAAAGTCATTAAGCATTTATTTTAAATAATGCAGTTATATATTGAAGGGTACCTGCAAGCTATGCTGGATACAATATATAAACAAGAATATCTGAGAGTGAGGGTCATTGACAATCAGGTGACTTCTTATTTCTATAATATTATCGCACTATTTTAATTATGGAAAGGAAAAATGATATTATGAGTCTGTGTATTGATAATTTTTGTATTAATTCTGAGAGTATGGCCTAGCGGTACAAGAGTTCTACTTCCCAAAGGGAGTTCAGGGGTTCGAACCTCAGCGGAGGCAGTGTGTGTGAGTTTCCCAACTAGGAAAAAAAAAAAAAAAAATTGTATTAATTCTGAGAGCAGAAACTGGTTTCTTATCTGATGTCTGGGTAGTTACCAAATAATCTGAACATTGGGCATCACGGTCACTTCGTATTGCGTCGCTATGCTGATTTTATATATTGTATTGATGCATCAATCAACTCTGAACTACTTGTTCATGAAATGCAACCAGTTTCTGCTTAATATTTGTGATCTTTTCAGATGTAAAATAACCTGCAAAATAATCTTTTGTGATACCTGGTATTAATTTTACGTCAATGCCAGAGAGCTTTCAAGACAGGCAATCATTAGGTTTTTTTTTTTTTTTATCTTTTCCGGACTATATTCTCGTCCCTTTACCCATGCTTCTGGTTTAAGCAAGCATTACAATGTCAACAGGTATTCCTCAAAAACCTGCCCCCAAACAGTTCCCTAATAGACGAGATCATGGACCGTGTGAAGGGCTTCCTTGAAAGCAAGGCATTGTTGAAAGGAGATTCTTCAACAGCTTCTCGTCCTTTACGCCATATTCGTGGAGAAAGTGTAAGTGTGTTCTTTTGCAATGTGCAACCTTTCTTTCCTTTAGACATCATTTGCTTCACTCGTTTCACGATAAGAAGTTTAATCCCTGAACCTTAGGTGGTTTTCCAAGAATGACTACATTTGAAAATTCGGATATATGAAAATCACATGTTAGATCCATTTACTTCTTTTTCTTTATAATGCATGTTAATTTGATGCTGACTTGCTTAATTGGTAGTGTCATTGGATTTCATACGTCAGTGGGTACTGGGTAGACAAAAACACCTACCTGTTTATGCGTCTCAGCTGCCTTGACTGTTGAAAGGAAAATACTACATATTATGTCCAAAATCAGGAGTCTAACCAACAACTGCCAACTAAGTCAGTGGAGGAACTATATATTCTCTTAACCAGAACTCAGCGGATATAAACTAATATACGCTACTTTTGCCTACAGCAATGGAAAATTGGGCCAACAGTGCTGACTTTGTGTGAACACCTCTTTGTGAGTTTTGCAATCCGTGTGCTGAGAAAGCAAGCTGGAAACGCTATTTCAAAAGTGAAGTTGAAGAAAAAGTTGAAAGGAGATGATGAGAAAGCTGTGGTCCCTGCTTCGGAGCAGAAAGTGAGGCTTGTGTGGAAGTGGGGAATTGGTCAGTTTGTGTTGTCAGGAATGGTTGCATATATTGATGGACGGTTATGCCGCTATATTCCCAATCCTTTGGCAAGACGGATTGTAAGTGGCTTTTTGTTGAGTTTTCTTGACAAAAATGACAATGAATGAATTTCTACTCTATGTTATATCTCTGATTCTTACTAAAAGCCTATAAGATTCCAATGGAATACAATGATTCGGCCCCCGATTTCTTTTCTTTTCGTACCAGGAACTTGCGTAATTTCTGTACCACTTTTCTGTGCCTATAACTATATATACAAATAATTTCGTACAAACTATGTCAATTGGGATTTGGACTGTATACGATTCTAATCCATTTTAGTACCCTGATTAGATCATATAGCTAAAAAAATCAAGTATCATAATGCTTCACTTTCACATGCACGCAAGAAATGGCTTTCTCAGAGGCCAAGAAGGTGAATGTAGCCACAAGGCTGAAACCATAAATACAGTTGCAACCCCACTAAAATGGTATTTTTTTTACTGGCCATTGCTGTCTTAAAAATAAATAAAATCATTTCTCACGTTTCTGCGTAATTTGCAGCCTGCTTGGATTGTCAATTGTCACCAAGTATATTTTTGTCACATTTCCAATTTTCAATTCTCAAAAAAAAACAAAAAAACACAAATCTGTTTTCAATAGAGTGACTGAACCAAGCAGTCCTTGGTTTCTCTTTGTTAATTCCTGCAAGCATCATTTTTAAGAGGGCCACCCTGTCAATGGAAAAAGATCAAAATCTGTCTTATATTCAGTTCCAATACACGAGTCCCTTCAACGGTTGTAAAAGGACAAAAAAGATTTAGAGGGAAGAGACCCATCTTCATATTTATTTATTGTTATTTAAACCAAATGTTCACGATCATGTTTAAATAAGTAGAAGGTATAATATGGAAAATAAATTAAAGAAAGAAAATTATTTATGCTAATAGAAGAGACAAAATAATACGTAATTGTTAAAATATATAAGAGCAAAACAGATAAACGTAGAAACTATTACTTATGGCTTTTTAGCCGGACTATCACCAGATTTCATGGTGTTTTAACAGCTTGAATTATAGAAACTCAGTAACTGGTAATGGGAGTACTATTATCTATTTGTACCTTTTTCTTTCATGCGTAGCGCTGTGTAAAGCAAAGTAATAATTGATCAATTCATTAAAGGACCCTTATTTTGGTAAAGAGGCGACATGTTTTTCCTCTGTTTATTTCCCATTTCTTTTCTGGATTCAAGATGGAAATAAGAAATTAAAATGCTTTCACTGAACTGATAATATATATATATATATATACACACACACTATATATAAAGATATTGATATCCAAGACTTGCATGTCCTTTCCTTGGACAGTTAACACCCGTGGGGGTAGAAGGTTTCCTTTTTTGTTGTTGTTGTTTGAGAGCGTCAAAAATATATATTCCATCAAAATAACAACTAATCTTTGCAGTTAATCGGTCCAAGATGAACCATTCCAACTCCCTCGGATCTCATATTTTGTTGGGAAGTGCATCCATTAGGATCATAAAGTAAAGATTTTATCAACATAAAATAGAATATATATAGATATATATATTACCAAAGGGGTAATGTATATATTAGTTTGATAATCATATACTATAATGTTTTCTTATAGATTTGGCTATATAATTTGGTGCAAGTGTCAATATGTAATCCAGTCCATAGATGGACAATGTTACAATAAGATAACTGTCCCCGAAGATGGTAAAAATGCAATCGTTCAATTTCCAACTCAAAACAGTAATATATTCATTAAACAATTAAATCAATGTCATGTTCATCATGCACAATCATGTGCTCGGTGGAGCTAAAAGTACGACACTACCATCAATGTAACACGGATCAACAAATCTAATATAACATACCCCATCATCATTTGTTGCCTAACAAGCCAGATGTAGAAATGAGGCGTAGTGCTTGGTTGGAGTTGTTCAAAACTGCAGATGATCTTGAAACCTGCATTTTCCTTTTCTTCAAAAACTCTAACGAGTTATGCAGGCATTGAGCAGGTGGAATGTCGTTCAAGATAACAGGTTCTGGCCTGTGAAATCATAAATGAGCCAAAATTTTATTTTTGTTCTATAGGTGTATACAAAACAAAATATTCATCTATTATGGCAAAACCAGATGTCCCTTACCCAGAGTTTTTGGACCTTTTCTTTTTTGAGGAAGGCTTTTTCTTTGTATCCTCTTCCTCAGAGTCTGATAAGAAAACGTGTCTGCAGATTAAGTAACCTACGTTAGGATGTTAGCTTGAGATGGAGGTTCATAATACAACTGCATGCACAGAGAGAGAGAGAGAGAGAGAGAGTCATAACATACTTCTCACGAGCTGCAAGCAGTTCAACAATGTCATTTGGTAGCATTCCCCCGGTATCTAGAGACTCCTGGTTTGTTCCAGTTTCTACCACAGCTTTAATGCTTTCATTTCCTCGTGAAGGTCGTGGTTTTATCTTTTGAGCCCATTGTCTGCGACGTTCTTTTCCTTCACGAACAACCCTACAAAGATCAAAATATAGTTGCCAAGAATCATGCATATGGTAACGTTGATGTTCTTAACTGCAGAAGAACAATCTAAAGAATCCCACATTACAAATCTATCAATAAACTATCATCTAAACATTTAATATCGCGTGGGCTTTCAAGAACACTTCCAAACATAAGCCAACATTAGCATGCTATTGGTTTTATGTATAAAATGAATCTGATGAACTATTGTGATACAAAGGAATCCATAGCCTAGGATGATTCTCTTAATTTAAGAACGAGAAATACTTAAATTTATTGCAGAGTAATGTTACATGGAGTCATGGACGACTCAAAATTTCCTTTGGTTGGGTTTATTCACTTCATTATAGGTTGAACGGAAATAGAAGTATTCTTCCAGCCACTCCTCCAACAAATATGGCAGGTAAGATTCTGTTGTGTACTTCCAAATTTCCATTGATTCTATAAATCTCAAATATCATCACTACACATCGTGCAATGTGACATCCAAATAACCTTTCGAAAATATGCGTGTGTGACATCCAAATAGGAAAACCCAAAGAGCATTGTTTTCCTAATCCTTTCAACACATTTTGGAATGCAAAAAGAAATCAAGCTTTGGTTTTGTATATGATATCTCTGCAAAAGTAAAAATGATTAAAACTGTCATGATGGCTTAACGATGGACAACCTGGGGAAGAGAGGTATGGTGATTCCTAACTAGTGTTGCCTTGCAACAAGTACGAAGAACTAGTAACATCTCCTTTTCCATTGCATGGAGACTTTTGGTGTGTGGGGCATTGTGCTCTCCTTGTTTGGCTTGCAATGGGTTATGCAACCGCCTATGGAGGATTTTCTTTGTTGTTGGGCAGGGGGTTGCATTAGGATAGAATCTGTCAGGGACTCAGGTTTGACACAGAATGATTTTGCTTCATGCAGTGCATAATGGCAGTGTAGAATGGACATATTTGAGGATATAGCTAGTCATTTACGGTATCAACAAATCAAAGTTTGAAAACTCCAGTTTTGGATGTATGGGTGTTTTCAAGACACCTTATATTCTTTTGTTGATTCCTTGGGAGACATGTATTATACTAAAAGAGTCTAATAAACTGTCTCATGTAAGAAATGTATGAGCATCATGAAATGTATGTGCATCAAATGCCCTTAGGGTGCTTTAAACCATTTCATCAAAAATATGAAAAAGAATTGAATTAGCTCTGAAGTTAGATGAACTGATATGAAGTGTCGTTTACTTTTCACTGAAAACTGCCATTCTGAACCCTTGACAATTGCTAAAGACCTTCTATACAAATTTGAGTTTTTTTGCTACTCTTTTCGAGAAGGATGGGTCAATTTCGAAAATCTCTCAATTTTTGTTTTCCGAACTAAGGCTCTTCGGTTTTACTAGAAAGAAAGACAAATTGAATGCAAGAAGTTCAAGATTGTACTTTTTTCTATGCTTTGTTCTAAAGACATTAATAACAGTCAGCTGAAGTTCATGTGAAAACTTAATCCTACAAGGATCATCTAGCTAATTTCTTAACTTTGCTTTTTTGGAACCAAACCAACAAAAATATATTATCACAAACTCCAATTGATTTTCTTTCCCTCTACTTTCTCAATAACCAAACACTAATTTGTCTCTGCGTGTGTTTAGAGAAGAGCATACCTAACTTTATTTTCTCTCTGAACTTTTCTTATCTCTTCGTCTTGTTGTATTCCCTACGATACAGAAACAAATCAAACAAGATTAAAACTAAAATCATAAAATTTTGTTTCAAATCAAATTTGTTATTTTTTTTTTTTTCAACGTTTCGGTTGATTGTAATCGATTGCGAAAAATGAACGCACCTGTTCGGCTGTGAATTCCTCGGGAGCGTCAGAATCGTAATCTTCTATTCTTTCCGACATCGATGACAAAACTCAAACTTCACACTCTTAAGAAAGAATGAGAAGAGAACCGAATTCCTAGGTTTTAGGGTTAGGGTTTTGCTGTTTTCTTACTGAGTTGAGGGTAGGGTTAATGCTAGTGCGGGACATGGCCCGGATCTGGGTTGGGCCTAGTGAACCGAACTCAACCCCAAAATAGCAAAGTCCAGGCCAGAGAAAGACCAACAAAAAACACCACACCAAGCCCAGAAAGCTGGTTTCCAAAAGGCTTGGGGTACTGTGAGTTTTTGGGTTGAGCACCTTAATGTGACACCAAGCCCAACCAGTTCCTTTCTCAAGCCTTAGGGCAGACAGCATGGTAATATCTATACCGGCTTGCAATGTATAAATATATTGTTAGCCACGTCAGTAATTGCTGACGTGCTGACGTGACTAGTTACACAATTTTGCTAGTCAAAATTTACGGCATGGTGATTGCTATTGGCTCATTGAGGGCCTCTCTAGTGGATTTTTCGAATTCAGGCTCTCCGAATTTGTCACATTAGCATTTTTCTATAGTCACGTTAGCATTTTCCATAACCACATCAGCGTTTTAGAATTTTTAAATTTTAGCTATCGGATGTACTCTAATAGTGCATTTTCACTCTCCAAAAATCTTAATATTTTAATATTTTTAAAATTTAAAATAAAATTTAT
>JAOTQH010000031.1:3673954-3689444 GCA_025631255.1 Cornus kousa
TTTGGAGAATGAATCTCATTCCATTGAGTTTGTAAGAGAACATATATGTTGAAACCCTGAAATCACCCATCGAAAAAATAAAAAATAAAAAAATCATGAAATCACCCATCCAAAAAAAAATCATGAAATTATTCGAGCACTGGTCTAAACTATCATTAAGCAGCATTGTTACCATCTTTGACCACTTCTGCTGTGAATTTCATGGTCATTCTAAGGTTATAAGTTTTGTCAAACCAACTAATGGTACATTGAACGTGTCTTTTTTTTTTGATAAGTAACATTGAACATGGTTTGGAGATGCAACGGTCAAGTCACGCCAAAAAGAGCGTGCTTTTGTGATCAAATTTTGACCTTCATGAATTTTTTTTATTACCGGTTATTAGCGTTTATACAGGTTGAAAGTTATCTTTGCCATTTTGAATGATGACTTGCCAAATAAACAATCTCCACAGTCAAATCCTTCTAAAGTTGAATCTGAATATTTTATATATTGAGATTAGATGGAACACATGCTCAATGGATAGAAATGTATTTCACACGAGGAAAAGTCGAAAGAAAAAGAAGACTGGTTGTATATTAACTTGGTCTTGATATGAATGAAAACAAGCACACATGAGCAAAGCTTAACTGATGACCAATCTTCTTTATCTGTACTGAACTAAACCTTCTATCATGGACTGAACTCCAAATTAATGGGAAAGATGATTAACGTGGGTGCACCATTTAGTTGACACAACAAGAAAAGAAAACATCATTTCAACTTGGCAAAACACGTGGAAGTATATAATTAATGTTTTCCATTTTGTTGTGCTACAAATCTTTGCATATTAAGAGTAAGATAGACAACTGCAAACAATAAAATTAAGAGGATAGCAATACCATAGGTTTCATTCCACACTGGCCAAAATGTAGGAACATTAAAACACTCACATGACATTTCAGGAATTTTTCCTTCTTTAAACAAGTAATGAGTTACATTATTACACCATAATTATAAGGGAAGCCCTTTCCTCCAATCTCCCCGATGTTGAAGATGACTTTGATTGGGACAAACAATAGGCTAAGAGGTTTCTCTTCTTTTCTTCCACAGAAGCATGTGTAAGATTGATGTTTTACTCTGTAAATTCATGAAATAGTGTACCATCTATTCAACATATTAATTCCTTTTCTTAGTTACGTGTGATGAAAAATGTGTTAAGCCGTTTGATACTAATGAGTCCAGAAACGCTTTGATTGTTTAATAGAATGTTCTTTCCAACATGCAAATTGAAGAATATTCATATATGCTGACTTTTTTATGTAAATAAATTGAATCCTTTAAGTCATTACAATGTTGTCGTTTTTTTTTTTTTGGAAGTTGCTATGTCGTCTTTGCTAACCCTGTTTCTATCTGTTGATTGCCATGTCATCAGATTCTGATTGCAGTGCCTCAAAATACATGTCTGGTAAATGTGGAGGAACCACAAGAGTTGGTATTCTTATTGGAGGTAACTTTTCTTTCCTAAATGGCAAGAGATTGCAGCTTACTAATTCTCAGCTTTTCAAGGAAATGATTTTAAAAAAAATTATGACTTCCAACTCTTGAACCAGTTTGGGGATTTTGTGCACATGTGTGCGTTGATTACCTACAAAAAGAAAAAAGAAAAAATCGAGAACCCAATATAATTATATTGGATATAACTTGATATGACCTGTGTTGCCCCTGAGTTCTTGATATTTACTTTTTGGTTGCGTGTGTTCATCAACTTTTTTAACTCTTCTTTACTGGCTATAAGCCTATAACTGATTCAGGGATTTGTTTCTTAAACCACCTTTTACTTCATCCAATGGTTCCCGTTTCTCTCTTGTTTGTGGTACTCTTTATATCAGTAAAAGCAGTTGCCTTTTGCTTCCAAGATTTCATGAATTTTTATATGGAAAATTTTATTTTAGAAATAGCCAATGCAGTTCTATGCAGAATCTGATCCCATTTGAACTTTCAAATCTCAATATTCTTTCTGGCCTTGACATTTAGATTTTTAGTGCAGTAAGTTGTATTGTCTTCAACTTTCTCCATTCCAAAATGTGGAATTTATTGATCACTGATGATGATTCTATAGCCAAGTAATTCTGTGAGATTTATGTTGAAAATTACCTGTCCAGTAATTCTATAGCCAAGTGGTAGAATGTCAAGGAAATATTCAATGTGTTATTCCTACCGGCATGTGACTTGAGAGTCGAGATATTCCCTCAACTTTTTGAGCATCGAAAAGCTGTTGAATGTTCAAGTCATTCCTACATTCCTACTTACTTCAACTCTTCAATATGGTATCAACTAGTATAATAAAGTCAAATGCAGATTTTGGTTATGTTGTGATGGTATTCTTGTAGTTCAACTTAATGTTAACATGAATAAACTTTAGCTTGGTTGGCTGCTGCTGCGAGCCTGAGTCAAAGATGTTAAGTCTGTTAGAAATTATTTATATATTTAGCCATGATGTTGCTGAGAAACACAAGTAGACAGTAATTTGTTACTTTCACTAAATAATCAGAATCATGTTGAAGTATGTATTTATGGTGACAATCAAGAATCCAGAGTTTTGTTAATTTCACACATTATTCACTTTGTTTTATTCATAGGGGTTATTGTTGGAGCTTCATTAATGGCTGCTTTAGCTCTCATCTGCTACTGCATCCGACGACGGTCCAATTCTTTGAAAAGCCAAATGAGTGCAAATCGGCTACTATTTGAAGCTGCAGGCAGCAACAGTGTTCCTTTGTACCCATACAGAGAAATTGAGAGAGCCACTTATGGCTTCTCTGAGAAAAAAAGGTTGGGCACTGGGGCCTATGGTACAGTTTATGAAGGAAAACTCCACAATGATGAATTTGTTGCCATTAAAAGAATTAGACACCGAGACGCTGATGGCATTGAACAAGTCATGAATGAGATCAAGCTTCTGTCTTCTGTGAGCCATCCAAATCTAGTCCGCCTCTTAGGTTGCTGTGTAGAGAAGGGTGAACAGATCTTAGTATACGAATTCATGCCCAATGGAACTCTATCTCAGCATCTACAAAGAGAAAAGGGCAAGGCCCTTCCATGGACGGTACGCCTCACCATTGCCACTGAAACTGCTCATGCAATTGCTCATCTCCACTCTGCCATTAGTCCGCCAATTTACCATAGAGACATCAAATCTAGCAATATACTTTTAGATCACAACTTCAACTCAAAGGTAGCAGATTTTGGTCTTTCTAGACTTGGTATGCCTGATGATTCCCACATTTCTACAGCCCCACAAGGGACTCCTGGATACGTTGATCCTCAGTACCATCAAAACTTCCATCTTTCTGATAGAAGTGATGTTTACAGTTTTGGGGTAGTTCTTGTAGAGATCATAACCGCATTGAAGGTGGTTGATTTCTCTCGACCTCATAGTGAGGTGAATTTGGCTGCGCTTGCAATTGACAAGATTGGAAAAGGTTGTGTGGATGAGATAATAGATCCATTCATTGAGCCACATAGGGATGCTTGGACACTTTCATCTGTTCACAAGGTGGCTGAGCTGGCATTTAGGTGCCTTGCTTTTCATAGGGACATGAGACCTTCTATGATAGAAGTGGCAGATGAGCTAGAACAGATCAGGATTAGTGGGTGGGCACCGTTGGAGGAGAATATGTTCATGGCATCATCAGCGGCATCCTCTTGTTCATCGCCTTATTATGGAAGTGAGAAGTCAGTTAGTAGTGTGACAGTTAAGAAGGCAAGTGTGGGGAGTCGGAGATTAATGGTTCCACATAGAGCAGCTGATTGCCTTGCTCCGATGGAGGAGGAGAAGGATAGCTCCCCCGTTTCTGTGCAGGACCCTTGGTTAAGTGAGCAGAGCTCGCCTTCAACAAACAGTTTGTTGGGTAATGTAGTTCAGTAATTAAAAACGCTGCTGCTTCTTTGGGTGCCTTGATTCATCTCATGTTGTGAATAGGATGTTGTTATTTCTAACTTTATTGTTACTACCTTCTTATAGATATAGTATGGATTTACTTATCAAATATATATATATATATATATATATAGAGAGAGAGAGAGAGAGAGAGAGAGATAGTATGGATATCCTTTTGTATGCTTGACCTTCCAAGCCTTTCTTTATGTTTTTCTACAAGTACACACAAAATGTATAAGTCATCACTGAACAAATTACTAATATATAAAGCATGCGAGCTTATGAACCGACTCTCTGTGTGTGAACTTTTCTGTGTTTGAAGCAGGTTCAACAGTTTATGCTGTCCTTTCTCTTTAAATATTCGAACTGTGGCTTCAGATGAACACAGGAAATAACTGTAGAAGGTTAGTTTGAGGTAGCAGTAGAAGTGTGTGTAGAACCTTCAGACTAAAGCATTTAAGTAAATTCAGCATCCGGACCTTTGCTTATTTCTGTATGCTGGTCCTCTAGCTCCTTTAGGTCTTTCGGCGTACAAAGCAACATTTGAATAGTATATAGCTTAGTTATGTACTCGAGAACATATGATCTTGTGATGACTAAGGGAAGTGAACTAGGACTTCTTAAGCTCATGTCACCGGTGAAAATTAAATTGCAGGTTCGATATGTTCAATCTGACAATTTTCTTGTCCAGGAAACTAGGAGTTATTATTTTTGCAAGCCCTGTCTCTGTTTGCTTGATTTTCTTGTTTCAACTAATCTCATGGTGTAGTTCGACAGACCCTCTCCTACCGTTGTAAAGGTGCATTGCCCAGTGTATATTCTCGTATACACATTGTTGAAAGTTCATTATCCGGTATATGTCGTACCTACACGAGTAATGCTTGGAGGGGAAGACTCGACGCAGAGCTCTCTTTTTGTATAAAATGGCTGGTCCTACTGTTGTGTGTTAAATAACTACCTCCCTTCTGGTTCTAGCTGACCATCTAACAGTTAAACAAGTGCGAATGTTTTGCAGCATTGCTGGACTTGCACATTAGGGAGTGTCCTTCAGTGTTGATCGATAATGTGTGATCTGCAGCATGCATAATTGGTTTAGTTTCTGACAAACATACTTCTCATGCAGTTACAGAAATGATAGCTATTCGATCAGATGATTGAGTGAATCAAGACTAGTACAACCATGAACAGTCAAGTCAAGATCCTAAATCAGTAAAAACTCACATAATTGCCACAAATTCGGCTATAAACTCAAAACAGTTTACATACTCACTCAACTGGAAAAAACAACGTTCAAATCGTCCCAGATTTTTTCATGATCAGTTGCATGTTATGTCTGTTTGATTGGAATAAACTGAAAAGTGAAAACTATCATGGAAGCATTCCCAGCAAGCAAATTGAAATGGTTTTCTTAAAAAATTGTTCCTGTACAAGTCAGCACCAAACCTGTGCCAAGATTACATTTTCCGTGAATCCAGAAACCATTTTGTGAATACTACATATACAGAATATGTTCTATTTGTTATATACAAATAGCTAGCCATGACTTCTTGGATCAACAACTTGGTGCACCTTCCTGGCTTCAGCACTTGAATACTGTCCCACAACACGGGCATGAGGTATGGATGCTTCCCCATGGGCAAGGGCTTCAATATTCTCCAGCAGGTACTGTCTTGGAAGCCTGCCTACAACATTACCCTCCTCATTCCCATTTCTGTCCAAGAACGCAAAATGTGGAATACCCTCAACACCAAACTCATCTAGTTCTTGTTCCCACCTTGTGTTGTCGACATTCAACATAACAAAATTCACACGGTCCCTGAAAAAGAAAAAAGAAAAAGGTACTGAAATTATGAAAGCAAAAGGTGATCAAAGAAAAAGAAAACACAGGTACGCGAACTTTGCCAACCAATTGCTGGAGAAGGTCGTATCCTATGATTCTAAATAAAACTAAAAACCTAATAAACATAATTTTATTTTTAATCTTCCAAACCATTAAGATAGATACAAAACTATTAATGAATATCACGTGACACATAAGAACTCAAAGTAGATTACTTGTACTGCTGCTCAACTTTGTACACATCCGGAGCTAATTCTCGACATACTTCACACCAATCTGCATAGAACTCCACAACAGTGGGCTTCCCGTTTGAGAGAGCCTATATATAAGCAGCACAAGAACTCTTTACCAGACAATAAAAACAAAGACAACAGGAAAATCAATACAAAGGCAATGGCAAAAAATTCACTCTTCAAAAAAAAAAAATAATAAATAAAATATTTACTTATCAGGCCTATATGCTGGGAAGGAAGGTGAGTTACATGATGCAAGATCCATTAAAAGAAGACTTTTTGCATGTGATTTAGGCAACTAAGACAAGTTTACAGAAATAAACTAAAAATTCTGCAATCTAATCCCTGTTCCTCACCAATCCAAAAAAGCATAGATGGAGAGCCACTAATCCTACCCATTTCACAAATATTAGTCCACAATCCATTCAAATAGGATATAACAAGCATGACATGAAGTATATTTAAGTCATGAACACATTTTGCTATCAGGAGAAAAAAAGAACCAAGTTGAGCATATTTGAAATCTTCATCCAGCCCCTTAACCATGCTCATCCCAAGCATGCACCACATGTACAAATAGGATATACCACCAGCAAAATCAATAGAAAACTGATTTGTGCTACAGGGTCATAGAGAGCAAACCTCTTCATAAGGTAGTGCTGCAGCGGATAGGTCCTTCAAAGAAACACCTAAATCTAGTCGCCCTGATAAGAAAAGACCCACTGCTGCAAGGGTGGAAACAACAGCTATCTGCTTATTGAAATTTTTGTTTGGATATTCAGGAAATCCAGTATCAGAGGAGGAATCCGTGGGTTGTGTGGTTTTGCCATTGCCTGAATCAGGCTCTACAAGCAGCTTTTCCTGCATATAGATGAACTAATTAGGCATATTTATCAAGTTTAACTGAAACAAAGCATTCAAGAAGAGGAACAAATTACTTGCCAAAACAAGCAAACAGAGGTTGATGAGTTACCCGACAAATTTCGGAAAAAGACAACGCAAAAAACACAAGGAGCTTAGCATCAAGTGTTTCAGGTTCAAGACAGACATCAGTCTCCTTAAAGACGCATCTATTGTACATCAAGCACAACGGGCTCTCAAGGCATGCAAATATCTCCTTTCTACCTCCACAACCCTTACCCCTAGTAGCCAACTCCCAATTAAATTTCAGACTGAATCGGATAATCAAAACTGCCTCCAAAGCCATAGTACAATTTTTTTTTTTTAAAAAAATAATAATAAATAAAGAGGCTCTGGATGGCACTTTAACCCTTCGAATGCCTTCACAATAAAAATTATAGGTTCTATGCCTATGTAAAAGCTTATAACATCCTTTGGCCTCTCAAAACCTCTCTAACGTTCAGCATATAAAGCATCTTAAAGACAATTAACCGTATTAAATGAAGAGAACAAGCAACTTCAATTAAATGTTGAGTCATAGGTCATGCTCATATACTAAAACACTAGATTGTAATCAACAAGACCACAAATATTAGGGTGACATATAGAAACAGACACCCTAGAAAACTATCCTAAAGAATTTATGGAGTAAAAATTTACTTTCTAAATTTAAATGACAAGGGGAACACTAATTTATCTTCAGTTTGGGCTTAAAAGATAATCTTATTGAGGTCAGCTAGAGTTTCCATGTGTTCCTACTTCCTACTAATTTTTCATCTCTATAAACTTGTGCATATGATAAACATCCTTGGTTGCTGAACGAGAATGACCAACAGTTCAATTGAATGACAGTGATCGCAGGTAAGCATACCTACCCTGGATGTCTGATCAACTCAAAATGGAGCAATAAGAGACTTGTGGGTCGGACCATATTCTTGATAATATTTCAGCTCCAGACTAGAGAGGGTCCAAAGGGGTCAGGAAACTTAGTTTAGAGGCTGCAGCTCAACCTCCAAGTTGTGGAACAACTTTCAGCGAGGAGGTTCAAATGATCATGGTTAGAAGGGCAACAGAAACATGGGGCTTTAGAAAACAGTGGGGTGACCAACAAAAAACTCTTTATGTTATGTTTGGGAGCACCGAATCACTGGCTTGGATTTAGGATTGGAGGAAATTTAGTTCAAAATTTAACTAAATTTCCTCTAATTCCAAATCCAAAGCAACGATTCAATGCTCCCAAACGCAACATCAGAAGCTAAACATTAATCCACTAATTTCTAGTCAAACTCTAACATCGTAATGAATTTGAGGGAGTTTCTAATGCCAACAATTTTTTTCCCATTTTCCCCTCAATCTCCAATCTATAAACCCCTTTGTCCCCTTTGTCCTTGACGGGGCACCATCCTCCAGTATGCCACCATGCCACCATTGACATCCCTGCCGAATCTCGTATCACTTTCCATAAAGCACTTGTTTTTATCCAATCCAAACTACTCCTTGACAAAATACTTCACGCAAACATGGACTCATTTTAAAATAAAAGTGAAACGAACAAAAATCAAGTTGTTGAAACAATGAATACCTTGTATTTGTCAACCTGTCATATATATATATATATATATCCATTTTCTCTAACATTCAACTAGATGATACCCAGATCTCTACAAACTAAAATGGTTGAGTCTCTTGTTGCTGACTCTCACGGTAACAGATCAATACCCAATTGAAAAAAAGGAACGAAAGTATAGAACATAATTAAATTCATGTATCAGTTCTTAGTAGTCTAGATCAAGGCAACAACAAAAGAAAAACCAGAAAAAATTCTAGAGACAACGAGACCGTTGAGTCGTCAATGGGATTAGGGTCCGTATGGCAGTAGATTCTTTGATATCCTTGGCGAGTTCTGTTCTACAACTGAATTATGGGTTTGATTATGTGTGGAAACTAAAAATAAAATGGCCTGAATTTATTGAGTCCGACAGGGTTTGAAACCAAGCCAGCTATAAGTAAGGTTTGGCTGTTCAATTTTAGATCGGAGTAACCACACATAACCTAAGTTCTTAGAATCCCCTCTGCCATCACACAAACCAGTTCTAAGCAACCAATTTTTTTAATTTTTTTTATAATCATCAACTAATACATCTCCAGTTTGCTAGATTTCCATGGTTGCCTAGAGAGAGAAAGTGAAGAGAGAGAGAGAGAGACACGATAGTGTATAACTCATGGGGGTAGTTTAATAATTTCAGATGCGATTGAGAGGGTATTTTAGTAATTTTGACCGCTCCGTTAGTGGATTTAACGGTCCGTCACACATAAGGGAGGTCCGTGTAGAATATTTTAAAAAGTAGGGGAGGTCCGAGTAATTTTCGGAACAGTAAGAGTACCGCCTGTAATTATGGCAAACCATAGGGGAGAGGTCTGTGTAATTTATCCGAAATAAAACAAGTCATTATAATAATATTTCAATTGTCCTTTTCTTATAATCCTATCTACCAATTCAAATTTTCTTTTCTTTTCTTTTTTTCCCAAATTCCATTCAATTCATATATCTTCATCGGTGATTTCATTTTCCCATTAAAAGTCAGCTCACCTTTTTATCATCTTCACTGAGTCTCAAATGTCGGCCACTTAATATCCGATTTGTTTGTATTTATACAATAAAACAGTCAGTTGCCTTACTTGGGTTCTGACCCTTTTATTTCGGATTTGTAAGGACTTCCAACTTTCCAAGCTACTCTGAATCACCATCTCGTCAGTTTCATCTATTTCATGGTATGCTCTTGTTTTCTTTCTTGTTTTTTTGTTTTTAATTCCTGTTTTAATCATTAAATTCAAAGAAAAATAAGACAGATTATTCTATCCAGTTCAAGCTATCAATGTGTGATAGAAATAATTTTGTCATTTTGTCTGTGTTTTCTTTTGACAACATTCCCTAAAGCCCCATAATAACTGTCCTTGCTTTACAACTGAATTGCTTGAATTACAGAACTAGAAATGGATATGATTTGTTATGAAATTTGGTTCTAGCTTTGTGGGTTTTGCAAATAATCTATTTGCTTTCTAAAAATTTAGCTATAGCAAAATTGCAGAACCAATTATAAGGTTCTTTGAAAAGGGTGAGTTATCTGTATTTCTAACTTTTAGTAGCTGTCTTTGATGATCTTGTTAGATAGAAATCTCCTTCAGGTTAAACAATATCATTAGGGATGGCAATGGGCAGTTTGGGGCGGGATCTCATTCCCCATTCCCTTCCCCATTTAATTTTTCACCCTTGTAACCGCCCCAAAACCTGCCGGGTTTTTCAAAACAGCCCCATCCCTGTCCACATTTACATAATCGGTTTTCTATAACCGCCCCAAATAGGGCGGGATACGAATTTTTGAATCTTTAAAGATCTCCCTTTCTGTTTTTCCTTTTTAGGTTTAGTCATCCCCTGTAGATTTATTTGGTTGTGAGGAAATAGGCCTTTTTTTTTTTTTTTGGCCATATCCATTGTGGTCCTGCTAAAGGTGTTTACTTTGGCACTTTTTGTGCAAAGTGGCTGCCCTCATAGTATTATCACCCTTTCCAGCCCAAGATTTTGCCATCTTCTAAGAAGCATGGATGCTTCTATGAAGCTGTTGTGGACACTCCTGCACATGTGTCCAACACTTCATGGCTATGTCCATAATCTAAAAATAATTTTTATTATTTCGGACACTTGGCCAATACATCTTGTACACTTGACCGACACATCTCAAATACTTAGTCAACACATTCCGGACACTCGTCTAACACATCCTACACTCTTCCATCTTATATAAACAAACAAATGACATGACAATGCTGGAAATATTATGAACATACATTAAAGGGTGCAAAAAAATTTCCTTTAAAAATTGACATTAAGCACATGTCACAATATGTAATGAACAAAACATAACTATAATAACAAGATAGGAGAATAGTATCATATACAATATAAAATATTCCTTTTGATTCAAATCCCTTCATAATCTAACTTGTGTATCTTTTGTATAGAAATTATAAATTAATTTAAGTTCTATAATTTTTTTTTTCATAAGTAATTTAAGTTCTATAATTGTCTTAATAAACATATATATAAATGAAATTTTATATTTATATTAGCCGTGTCCTCTCTGTGTATGTGTCTTACATTTTTTAGAAATTGATGTGTCACTGGATCTATGTCATAGAATTTGATGTGTCGCCATGTCCATATCTTACTTTTTTTTATAATTTGATGCGATTTTACTCTTAGAATTAAATTTCTGCTTCTTTTTCTTCTTCTTCTTCTTTTTTTATTTTGTTTTTATTTTATTTTTTATTAGGTCTTAGCCATCCCCTATAGATTTGTTTGGTTTATGAGGAACTAGGCTTTTTTTTTTTTTTTGCCATCTTTTGCCATATCCACTGTGGTCCCTTTGAAGGTGTTACCTTCAGCACTTCTTGTACAAAGTGACTGCCGTCATATAGTTCTCATCCTTTCTGGGTCAAGATTTTGCCATCTTCTACATATCTAAATTGACATTATGAAAGAAAACTTCTATATATTTATTTATTTCGGTCTTCCTCCCCTATAGATTTGCTTGGTTTATGAGCAAATGGGCTTTTTTTTTTTTTTTGGCCATCTTTTGCTATTTATCCATTGTGGACCCTCTAAGGGTGTTTTTTACCTTCGGCAGTTTTCGTACAAAGTGACTACCCTCGTAGCATTCTCACTCTTCCCAGCCTAGATTTTGCCATTTCTACGTATTTATATTGACATTATGAAAGAAAATTTGTGTATATGTATTTATTTCAGTCATCCTCTCCTTTAGAGCTATACTTGTGTTTAAGCAATTTTATTGTCTAACCAGAGATTATTGACATTCACAGAAAATATGGCACATTGTTCAGGAGATTGGTTGCTTTCCTTACTAATTCTCCTATTGGGTTTAAGTGCTCAAACTTCACAAGCACAAATAAGTACTAAAAATGGCGTAAAATCTTCCGTCTTCCTATCTCCTAAGTTTGTACTGGAACCAGGATCAGTGGCAAACAAGTACTACTATGACATTGACTTTCCAAGAGGTCATATTGCCATCAAGAGTTTCAATGCTGAAGTCGTTGATGAGGCAGGAAATCCCATTCCCCTTTACGAAACTTATCTCCATCACTGGCTTCTTGTGAGATACTATCAGCCTAAAAGTGTAGAAGTTCCAAACAACGAATCTGATTTTATTTTCGTGTTGAACACTGGTGTATGTGGTAGTGCTCTTGGGCAGTATTTTGGCCTTGGATCTGAAACACGAAGAACAGCCACAAATGTGCCAGATCCCTACGGAATAGAAGTTGGTAATCCAGCAAAAATTCCTAATGGATATGAGGAGAAATGGTTGGTGAATGTCCATGCAATTGATACGCGGGGTGTGGAAGATAGGGTGGGATGCACCGAATGCAGGTGTGATCTTTATAATGTTACAAAGGATGAAAATGGTATACCTTTGAGGCCTGGTTATATGGGAGGCTTGCGTTGTTGCTATGATCAGACACAATGCAGGGTGAGACAAGGCTTTGAGAGTGCCAAGAGAGGTCTATACATGAGATATACAGTGAAGTGGGTTGACTGGAATAAGTTCATTTTGCCTGTTAAAATATATATATTTGATGTAACCGACATGTGGAAGAAGTTAGATGACGGAGTTACAGAACATCATTGCCAGGTGAGTGAACTTTTCTTCTATGGCTTGAAGTCATTAACTTTGGTCTAAATTATGCATCTATATATCAATAGAAAGGCTTCTAAAATTATGCTGACATCAGTTTTTGAAATTATGACACTAAAAGATCGTCCCGTATCAGAGCAGATTTACAAGCCCTGAATTCTTTTTTTCTTTTAGTGCAAGTACAATTAGCATCTTTATCAGAGCAGATGCTCCACATAAGTGTGTAAAGGTAGATTTTACAATGTAAGGTCTTGATTGCATACATATAGATTATGTTGATTGTAGAGCTGTGATGATACTTGTTAAATTAGTTTGTAAGATAATGATTTGGGAGAACTCCATTTATCATTGTTTGTTTCTTTGCCTTTTTATATTAGGTGGAGTATGAAGTTGCTGCTTGCACTGCCACTGATGGGGCTCATGATGCTTGCATCGACACCAAAAGGGTAAGCATTCCTATGCCAACTGGTGGTCATGTCATCTATGGTGTTGCACACCAGCATAGAGGGGGAGTTGGTTCGACTCTTTATGGAGAGGTGATTTTCTGACTCCTTATTTCCAGTTTGTCCCATGTCTTCTTTTACTCTCATCAACTAGATTGGTATGATATTGTTTTTTCATAGTATGTTATCAGACTTAGCATCCTTAACTGCCCTCTTCAATGATATTAGTCGTTTTTTTCTACTGAGATGTATCATCAAATGATAGGTCTCACCACTAATTAGAATTTTTTTTTTTTTTTTCCTGTAACAATGAAACTTCTGAGGCTTGATGCAAGAGTAATATTCCATTCCCACATGAGGATTTGATGATGTCATTAATTTCTCAATATAAATTGTAGAAGATGGAACATGCTGTTAGCTTCTTTTTTTTCTTTTCTTTTTTCTATCTTTACATGGTGAGTGACAACATGAATGATTAATTACCTTGGATAAAATCATGACAACATGGCGATCATTTATCCATAAAAATTTACCACAAAAGAGTATTATTGTAAGAATGAATAAGTGGCTATCCCCTCATGGAACTGCATTTCTTTGTGAGATTTTTTTTGTCTCTCTCCTTTTAAAGGTGCTCCTTTGCACCCTTAATTTAGATGAGCTAATTTGTTTGTGAATACTAGTTTTCTTTTTTAGTTTTTTGTACCACAGATTACAAATTCCTTTAGTAAATTTCTTTGCTAAAGCATGTAGATTTCTTTGTGATTATTGAACATCGACTAATATTGAATTAGGATGGACGGGTAATATGCCATTCAATACCGACTTATGGAAAAGGAAAAAAAGCGGGAAATGAGGCTGGTTATATTGTAGGTATGTCCACTTGTTATCCTCAACCCGGCTCTGTCAAGATATCTCATGGGGAGACTCTAGTTCTGGAATCAAATTATAGCAGTGCTAAAAGGCACACAGGAGTTATGGGGCTCTTCTACATTTTGGTTGCAGACTCATTACCACATTATGGTTGATGTAAGATTCTCACTTGGCCTTCATTTATAATTATTATTTTAGTTGGTTTCAATTTATACCATCCAATGAAATTTGAACATGAAAAGATGAAATTACCCTAGCCTCTGATTTTGCTTGGTTCTTGCAGGAGCATGAAAAGCTGACATTACCACATAATTGAATCAAACCGATTACTTCGAACCGTACAAGTATGGGTTGAGTTGATTTGCATTATGTGGCTGCATGGTTCTTCAGTTCAAGTTGGAACAATGGATCTAAATCAGGTAATCTTAGTAGGGACTACTGGTTGTGGGGATTTGTCGATCAATGATCCAAGTTCTAATGTATCAGGCTGCTTGACTTTCTTGTGGACTTCCAAAATAATAAAATCAACTTGTCATGATTAATACCTATTTTTTATTTTTTATTTTTTATCTTACTTTGTGAAACCAATTGATTTCCTTCCTTCTCCTTGTCTGCTTAACAATTCATACGCAGATCTTAGGGATATCCCAGAATTGTCAACCAATTCCAATTCAGTAGCTTGAACCGAAGAATTTCTCCTTGTGAAGGCATCATATGGTTACATTATGCCATAACAAATCCATTATTGTGTATTTTCACAAACTTGATTATCCAATATTTTTCACAAACTCTATGTGATCAAGCATTAAGGCTCCATTATTGGTCCTCATCCCAACCCTAGGGTTCTTTCTCATACAATTCCAATTGTCTTTAGCTCAAAATCTTCATTTAGAACAAACAACCAATCTTGATACATCTCCAATTATGTTTTTATTTTTTATCAAGGGAAGAAGTGTTAGAAGTTACATTTGTAGATGCAGAGAGTCGAATTCTGTGAGTCGTACGCAGCGGAATAAGTAGAAAGTTTTGATAATTTTAAAATAGATCTGTGTCTTTTTCAACTTTACTTATTTTAGCAATTAAACAATTAATCACATGCAGATAAAATAAAGTAAAGTATAAAGTTAGAGATGACACCAGGATTTTTAGCGAGAAAACCCTAGTTGATAAAATACGTCAACCGTTTATATGGGAAAAACCTCGTGGACTGTGTAGTCCAAAGTAAACCGATCCACTATGCTTGAAACAAAGTACACTGAACTTTGACTCTGGCTCCCACCTTATCATTCTACCAAACACTAACTACTGACAATCCTCTGGCTTTGCGACTCCCCATCCAACAGCAATTTAACCTCAGGTTTATGCTTGATATTTGTAGAAGAGTAGCAGGTAAATTAGACAACACTCCTCGAATGCTCTAACCCTTTCAAAGTGTGATCACTTTTACTTCTGTTCTTTAATCATCTGAATTCGATATAGAAGTAGATATGCTTTTGTCTGATCGATGTAGATGCAACTGTATGATCACGATCAGGATTTGAACACCATAACTCTAAACACACTATGTGTTTATGTG
>JAOTQH010000031.1:3697650-3720418 GCA_025631255.1 Cornus kousa
GGATGAACACAGTTGGAACTTTAAATAGTGTTTAATTATAACACCTATCGGTGGAAAGCTTTATACTTATTTATTGTTTTCATTGCTGAATTTCCTATGCGGTTCTGGTTTGTTCTCATATCCTCAACCCATGAGCAGGACGGGCTCAAAGCAATTGGCAACCCCTCTGACAACTGAAAATGAAGAATTATGTTCAAGTTATAATATGCTAAAGGTCTGCTGGTTATAGATATATATATATATTTAAAAAAAAAAAAAAAAAAAAAATTAGGAGAAGACTTGTTTCTTGTTTTCCTTTTCTTTTCTTTGGGTGAAAAATTAATTTTATTACTCATAACTTGACTCAACTAAAGAAAGCCATCACAAATGTTAGTTGGCACTTGGCAGGGATACCAGGAAATATTTTGGACAAGTTGAAAGTGAGGTATCATTTAGCTCTGAAGTATAAAAATGTTTTCAGTTAGCAAGGATACTCGGGTTGAAGTTTAAATTTTTTACATCAGTTTTGTTTTTTTATTATCACCAAATGGCATATAATTTGGTAAATGGAGGTGAAGATTAAAAAATTAATAGAAGTGTGGGGTTGAGGTTTAAAAATATACATTTAAGAATTTTAATCGTTATGTATCTATTGAACGTGTTATAGGGGTCATGCTGTATATATTACTCATCTATCAAAATGTATATATTACTCATCTATCAAAATGAATCTTCTTCTCAAATTGCAGCATCACATGGATTCCAGGGATAACCAGAACCAACAATTTTCCCCAACTCAAGCTTACCGCAATTGATCTGAGCCTATTGATTCCCATCTGATCTGGTAATGTTGTAATCATGGTTGGTATATATATAAATGCTGTAGTATTATTATGTTCATTTTTATAAATTAATCTCTATAATTTTCAAGGCTGGCACTTCTCTGTCGTTAGATCTACAGTTTGAATTTATGGCCTTGGTAGTAAAATTTCATTCATAGTTACTCTCGTATGTTGGTAGATGTAGGCATATTGATCGCAATCAGCCTTTTCATTGTTGCTTTTGTTAAAAGCTCGAGTAATTTATTTTGAGGTTGGAGATTATTATTAGTTTCCTTGGTGTCTTCTATGATTGTAGAACACTGAATATTTTGCATTCTATTGTATTAGATCTTTAGCCCTGAATTTGAATTAGGGCATGGTCAAGATTGCCATGACTCAGTAGCTTTAATGTCGGTCTCACTTGGGATTTGAATTCAGCTAACTTGTCCATAAATATGATTTTTATTTAGCTGCACTAGGTCCAATTTTCTCAGACAAATTTAAGGTCATGTATGGTGAAGAACTTTTATTGTAGCTGCTTTAAATAAGAATTTTCAGAAAATTGAGTTAAAGAGACCAATCTTCCAATATATGCCTGAAATACCCTTAAGTTCTTTTTTTTCCTCTATAATTGGTAATTAGTATAAAAGATGAAAAGTTTACAAAGAGCAACCCAACAGGGAGGAATTAACAAGAGCTAAGCAAAGCAAGGAGTCCCAATCTTAGACCTTGGAAGTAAAAGGAGGCAAACAAAAGCTTAAAAACAAGCATACAGAAAAACTCACAAACACATAAAGTGCAGATTCCATCTCCAACCATGACAAGCAAGCATAGCAGAAAGCTAAAACTTACTGAAGGCTTTCAAAATCCTAGAATCCATTTAATTTGTTAGAAAGGGAGCTATATATGTGAAATCTTGATGGATGCAAGTCTGCTTCTGATGGAGGCCTTGATAGTTTTAATGAGAGTTTGGGGGATGAAAATTTCCCTGTAAAAAGCTCTAGCATTTCTCTCTAAATCAAACATTCAATCAGATCCTTCAGTTTTTTATGTTCTAAGATACATGCAATTTAAATATTTAAATTTTTTATTATTATTATATAAATTTCCACTTCTTTTTTCTTTTTTTTCCTAGTTGGTACTCACACACCCCTCCAAGGAATTGTGATTTCCATTTTTGAAATAATTGGGAATATTAACTTGAGATCGATATAGAGTTAAATCATATGTGATATATTAATTTATGAGTTCCCTCAATTTTAAGTCTCTAAGATATTAAATCCAAGTTAATTTAAGAATTCTTTTAAATTTAATATTTCACTCATACTTTTCTTCACTTTTAGAATTTTAAAAATAAATGCTTTCAAATATATTTCTCTTTCTTATACATGTATTTTTATTTGGTAGAAAAACTATTACTGATTTATATTAAGAAAAGTTGCATTGATTTTTTTTTTCCACCCCAAAATTCAAGTCAATTGTATATATGAAAATAATAATAATAATAATAATTAATAAATAAATAAATACAAGATCCAATAATTGGATATATAATGGGTTGTGATGTACAGCCCAAACATAGAATTAACTGGCCGAATAGACTAGTCCAAAATAAAGCCCAAACAAAAGCTAAACCACCATACAAGCAAGCCCACCAGAAGGAAAAATGAAATGGAGATGGATTGGAGGTGTATTCTACTACTGATTATTGAATAGATCTCAGATTATTGAGCTCCGATCATAGTTTCGAAGGTACAATCCCCATATTGGTGAAATTTCATCATAGTCGACTCTCTTCTCTCTCTACGTCTTTGAAAATTTTGCTGTAAATTTAACATAATTCTCACTCACAACGACAAAACAAAAAAGAATCATAAATGTGGATTCGCCGAAAGTGCAATTCCCAGCAGCTTAGGGTTTCTTTTTCTCTTTGCATTTACATTTTTGAAGGACAAAATCCACAACGTGATAATGCTATAGATAGACCTTAAGCTGGAATGACAAGTACACATTACCAGTATTTACCAAATCCATGACTATTATTCTATTCTTAGTTGATTGACAAATTTACATATTACCAAATCCATGACTATTATTCTATTCTTAGTTGATTGACAAATTTACATAAGTAGGCAGAGGATTTTAGAGAGAAAACAGAAAGATTTTGTTTGCATGTGAAGGTATCAGAAACAGGGTTTCGGTATTCTGTATTGAAGGACTTTTCCTCCCATATCATTATTTTATTTTTCTGCATTCATTCTCAATGAAGGTTTGTTTCACACTAATTTTGCCAAACCCAACTTAATGTCAATTTAGCCGCAATTTGAAGTCATTACGAGATTCGTATGTATACCAGCTGAACCACTGTTGCCTAATTGAATCATGGGTCTAGCTTGTAATGGCTTGCTAATGTTTTTGAGCCCAAAATCTCTGCAGAGCATAGAGAGGTACTTCATGGATATTCGTTTCTCTTCTTACGTACACCTATGCGAGGGATATCATACCAAAGGACTAATTGGCTCAACAGTATCACCTCTTTTCCCAAAGGAGAGATCGAGGGTTCGAATTTTGGTGGAGGTAGAGTGCATGCGTGCTTTAACTTCCAAAAAAAAAAAAAAAAAAATTGGAGGGACATCATGCAACGAGATGTGGTACAAATAGTTGAAACTTTAAATGATGTTTAATTGCAACACCAATCAGTGGAAAGCTTTATAATTATTTATTGTCTTGATTGTTGAATTTCCTATGCGGTTCTTGTTTTTTTATCATTTCCTCAACCCTTGAGCAGGATGGGGTCAAACCAATTGAAAACCACTCGTCAATTAAAAATGAAGAATTATGTTCAAGTTATAAGGTGCTGGTGTGTTTGGATAGGATGATTTGAAGGAATAGGGAGAAAAAAGAAAAGAAAGAATAGGATGTGAATGTGTTTGGATGGCTTAAATGAAGAGAAAAGAGTGGATAGGGAGAGATCCTTATCACTCATTTGTTTTCTCTCTAATTTTGAGAAGACAGGGAGAAAAAGCATAGTGATTTTAGTGGAATTTTAATAATGCCAAAACTAGCATCCACAAATCAATATACAAATTTATTATTTCATTCAAGTCCAATGCTGCTTCTTTTTTTCTTTTTCTTTTTTTTGTGGAATTACATGCTATCTTTGTGTTTAATCCGCACTCACCAACTGGGTTAGTAATTTTTCACTTTCTCTTTCCTGGACTCCAATTGAAGAATAAAATCTGAGATTTATAATTTCGATCTTTTTTTCCTTCTCCTATACTTTCTTATCAGCCAAACAACGTTGTAAGTTTGTTTTAGGGTTCTATGTAACCCTAACTATATCACAAACAAATGAGTCTGCATATTTCAAAAAGCCTATAGAATAGGAGAAATGCTGCTCTTCTATATCAAAAAAATCTGGTAACGAGATAGATGAGATATTTCTTGGAAATTTTCAAAGAAATTATAAATTTGTTATTTTTATTGTTAATTTTGATGTTTGTTTCAGCACGTGGGATTCAATTAATAGATATATACAGTAGAGGCTGAGCATATGAAGTTTGATCTTACTATTAATGTTAGCTTCCAATTTTAAGATTTGTGCATCCAAGAAAAAAAAGCCTTAACCACTTACCATTATAGAAGAGTATAACAGTAATTTGGTTACTATCATTTCTTTTTTTTTCTTTTCTCTATTTTATCCAAATAAGAATGACTATTATTTCTTTTATTTTCTTTCCTATCTATCCAAACATGAATACAAATTATTACTATCCTTTTTTTTTTTTTTTTTTTTTCAAACTAATATTATCATTTCTTTTCTTTTTTTTCTTATATATTCAAATGCACATAATGGTAAGGACATTTACTGGTATTACTAGGGGTTTTTAAGGGTTTTTGCTCCCATTTACTATCTCACTAACTGCATTCATTTTCCATACATCTTATTCGTTGCTTGGATTTTTAACAACTTAAGATGGATGGACCCAAATCCATACAACGCATCATTATATGTCCCATCTCTGTCTTCCCTTATTGGGACCCATGCACAGGTTGGTACGAAGTCCTTGTTGCACACCCAATACGGCCTGGGGTCCCAATACGTTGTTGTCAACTAATGCACACTTGGAGGACAGTGTTTTGACAAAGATTTATCACAACCCAATTTTAAAAATAAAATAAAAATAAATTGAATTTCCGTCTCTTTCTTGACATTGATTTTCCATAATTTTATGTGCCCAAGCAAGACAAAGAAACCATTCTAAAGTAAGAAAAGCCTATACATGACCTCTATTTATGAATAGGGATTGAATACAATGCTAGACCAGATGTTATAACCTATGCTCAGAAAAAGCCACCCACCACAAAAAGTAACATTTATATAACACCATTCAATGGGGTATTTTGAACCTCATTTAATGCTACCTTTTACCTTTGTTAAAAGTGTGCAAGCCTAATTGACTTTGTCCCTCTGGGTCTTTTTAAAATAACCTCTTGTCAAAATTCCGTGAATTTATCATGGAGGTGGATCGAGCTCAAGCCCTAATTGAATCAGCTTTAACCCTTGACCGAAGTTGTTAATTAGCTTTGATAAATTAATAAATATAGAATTACTTATAATGCTACTTGAACCAAAATAATAATAATAATTCTTGGAAAAAAAACAACCAATAAACACAATTGCGTCAGTCTTACATCACATAATCCGTGGTTATTTAATTTCCATATTAGTTAATTGGCTTAATTACCTTTTTGCTTTGGTAATAATTTTCCTAGTTATATTACATTTATAAATACCTATACTTGGATTATGCTTATACTGCACATAAATAATATAAGGCAAGTGTGGTGTCCCCAATGGTTTAAGTTGCTCCCCAACTCTGGAAGCGCGTATTTGAGCCTTATCGTTCTCTTTCCTCTCTATCCATTAACTTTTAACATTTTTGCACAAAAAGAAAAAAGAAAAAAAAGGGGGTATTCGCAAGTATTTATATGGTTACAAAATTATATTTTTGTATATGTTGTAATATATTACGGAGTATTCAAATGTGGGTCTTCAATGGGGTGGGCCCAATTCCCAAAGTGGGACCTTAATTGGGTCATGCTAAGCCCTGTCAGGTCCCAAAACCATTGGCGCATATATATATATATACACCCATCTCGGGTGTTGAATTAATGTTATCAAACAATGACGGCCAATTAAATCTGAAATTAAGGTGTCCAATTAAATCTTTAATATGAAGGCTCATTGTTCATATATATATATAAACATTGTATTAATGGTATGAAACGATCAACTATATATGCATTTTTGACTTGAATAGTTGTAAGGCCCATTTAAGTGCTAAAAAAAAACCTATCAAGCATAGGTGCATATATATACCCATTAAATACATGCAATTATGCATTTGAATTAGATATCAGGTATTTAGTCAACTGTTTGTATTGTGTGTAAGACTCGATATTTTTATATAATGAACCCACAGTAGTATTTTTTTTTTCTTCATATAAAATCCTCAATAAAAAAACAATACTAAACTTTATATTTATTTTTGCAGAAAGTGGTGACGTGGCCAAATCTTGACCCTTTTTTCCTACTTATGTTGATCAAATATATATATATATATTTTAAAGGTAAATTCAATTTTATAGGTTAAAATAATACTACACGCATGTTATATATATGTCTATGTATTTTAATTTTTAAGCAACCTACACCATCAACATCACGAATCACGATCAAGCAGAATGAACACTGTTGAAAGCTGCATTAATTGGTTCGTATGAAGGAAACTAAAAGAGGAAAAGGCTGAGCTAGCTTCATAGCTATGTATGCATATATATGCGTGTGTGTATGGGTGTGTTTCAAAGCCTAGTAAGAGTTAATTTGAAGGGTGATTCATGATGTCATATTCAAAAAGCAAGGGGATGATTGTAGCAGCAGAACAGAACCACTTATAATAGTAAGCCAATCAGCAGGAATTAAAGGGCATTCTGTTTTAGGTTGGTTATGTATATATTTTGTTTCTCAATCAAATTGGTTATATATATATTTTGTTTCTCAATCAAAAAGCAAGCAACATAGTAGGTAAAAGGTAATTGTTGCTTAATTTGCATAGATATATATATATAGTTGTTTTGGATTTTAAGGAACTGTCATGGGTCAGTTATCAGGTAAGGTAACATAACTAACCTACGAATTAGCAATAGAAGATATATACTTCATACACACATGATTCACACACACACACACACACACACAGATATTATATACATACATATATCTATGTATCTAGACCATTGCATATCACTAATACTTGGTTGGGGATGAGTAATATTGTACTAGCTAGTTTGATGCCAGTTAAATAAGTTAATTTGCAAATCAATTACAACTGTGTTAATTGGGATGATGACTAATTTCAAAATTTTCACCCAATATTTTCTTATATATATATATATATATATTTGGTTGAAATATAGGGAAAAGAAAGAAGAAAAAGGTGATTGTCATTTGCTCACTTCTCCAACATTTTATAACACTTACAAAAGTGCCCAGTCTCATTGTCACTTGTAGTTTTGAAGTTTTAGATTGTAACTATACACACACACATATATATGCATGTATTTTTGTGTTTTTCCTGTAATTGTTATTTAATGAGATCCTGTGCTTGGCTTAATTCTTAACTACTGTGGTTTAAAAATAAAGGTGTCGTTGCAAGCGTGTTAAGAAGGTCACCATACTTTTTTTTATTTTTTGTTCCGGGAAGATGAAAACTATGCAAGGGTGTGACCAGTCTTTTTCTTGCCAAGTTCTCAGTCTCATTGTCACATTGTAGGTTGAAGGTTTGTTTAGCTTGTAATTATATATATATATATATATATTTCTGTGCTTTTCATGTAATTGTTGCATAAGGAGATCATGTGCTGGGCTTCTTAATCAGATCATTCTCTCTCTCTTTTTTTTTTCTTTTTTTTTTTTTTGCCCCTGAAGATGAAAACTGATTCAAGCGGTGTAATTCTGCAAGAAGAAAGAGATTTGATCATTGGAAGAATATCAAATTTAGATTTTTGGAGTTTTAGGATATATATATAGGCAAACTAAATAAAGCTACATAATTGAACCAATTAACTCTATCTAGCTTTTCATAGCATCTGACAGCGTCAATTTGCTTATTGTAGCAGAAACTGATCACAGAAGTAATTAATGTCATTCTAGGTAGACTATCTAAGAAATAATAAAGTACAAAACCTTAAGTAAGTACGTACAAATAAGCCAAAAAACAATGTACTATACAATTACAATAGATCATCACCTCATACTACTAGCTAACGTAATTCTACTATTCTCGTTATGTATTTTGTCTTCGATAAAAATGGAACCCAAAAAAAAAAAAAAGGAACATATTTGTTTTTTTTTCGAACACTTGTATAATTAATTTAACAGCCCCTAAAGGAACTCTTATCCGGCACATTTCCGGCATGGCGAAGCCCGAGCGTGAGCGACACATCTCCGGTGGTGGTCCCGAACCTGATCAATGTTGATCCAATGTCAGCAGCAGTGGTGGTGGTAGTGGTCCCGTAATCAGCCCCCACTATGTCGGCATGGCGACACGTGTCCGGTTCGTGAAGAGCCGGAAAAGATTGGATTAGGTGTGGTGGTGGCGGCATGGTGGTGGCAGTGGGGGTGGTGGACACGGTGGCGGTAGTAGTTTTGGCCTGTTTCGCTTGGTTTTCCGAGAAGCATTGTCTATTGATTGCAGCCATTGAAGTGTCGTTTTCGAGTGCATTGATTTCGGATCTTTTGCCTGCTGTTGGTGTAATTGTTGGTGTAGTAGCAGAAGAAGCAGTATTAGCAACAGCTGGTGCGTGTGGGTGTGGGTGTGTGGGTGTGGGTGTGGGTGTGGTGGTAGCAATATTAGGCGTTGGTGTTCGTGAAAGGCCACTGTTTTGGTTCCACTCTTTCTCCTCACTATCTTCTTCTTTGCTCTCTTGTTGGTACATCTCTTCCACCATGGGTTTCCACAACCGAACCCTGGCATTAATGAACCAGTTTGAGACCTGAAACACACAAAACAAAAACCCGACACTCAAAATGTATATCTGTATATATATATATATATATAATAAAGTTAGTCAAAATGATGAGACCTGACCATAACTAAAGGCAAAAGGGGACCAACAATTAATGTGTGAGATAGAATGCTATGTAGAGAGAGATAAATGTGACTGAATGGGATACATTGAATTAATGATGTTTTTTTTCCATGCAACAAATTGGAATGCTTTGACCTAGACTCTCTTGTACAGTAACACCAAGTTACCACAATTGAGGAGTCCAGTTCTGGTAAAATGACAGTATTGTCCCTAGTAAAATAGGGTTTCATAAAATTGATGTTTGGTGTTAACAGTCCTTTTCTTGACAGAGGTATTTCCATTAATGAGCACATATATCAGTGACTCTTATTGTGATGGGTATTATATATATGTTTGTGTTATCAAGCTGATAGAGATGGATCTTTCATTACTTTGGCCCTTCTAGTCCATGAATATAAATTTTGGCTTTTCATGCAGACATATTTAATCATAATGATAATTATGTCATGATTTCTCTTTTTGCTTGTTATTATATATTTTGATAAAATTAATAATAGATAAAAAACTAAAAAGCAAAAAAAAGAAAAAAAAAAAAGAAAAAGAAAAGAACATGGTTTTAATTACGTGCATTTGATTACCTAATTAATGAAACAGTATAATTCGTCAACAGGAGAAAACATTAGCTAAAGATGGCAGTACTCTCGGAGAAAAAGATAAAAGAAGCACAGGAAATCTACTATTTAAAGTACGGATATATATTTTATTTACTGTCTTTAATGGTCCTCACTGAGTGGTTGGATGTGTCTGTATTTATGTGTATATATGTCTGTCCTCTGTGTGTGTGAGAGAGAGAGGGAGAGAGAGTGTGTGTGTGTAAGAATCAAAGCTGCAAACTCTCATGTCTCATCTCCTGTACTTGCCTCTGTCCTTACTTGTCTGAAATTTTTTTTCGCTGTTTCCGAATTTATGTCTTGGTAGAGAAGAATCCAAAGATACAAATTTAAAAACAAAATTAATTAACAGAAATAAGGTAAAAAGGTCTTGGCCCTTCCTTAACAGAAAAAGGTGAAACAATCATAAATATAACCCTAAACCATGCAAGTCCATCTCAACTTTACTCATAGTCACTCCCAACTGTTCCTCTTTTTGTTTCTCTCATTATCACCAATTTTTTTTTTCTTTTTCTTTTAATCCAAAAAGTTAATCACCACCCAGAAAATAGATAAACCCCTCCCCTTTTCTCTCTCTCATCAAACCCTAACAATAATGGAGAATGTGGACGAACCCTCCCACGAGAGGGAGAGGTTGTTGGCACTAGTTTTATGGGTGGTGAGAGACACATATATAAGTGGAGTGTGTTTAATTTGTATTATGTGTATGTGTGTGTGTGTGTGATATATGTATGTATGCGCGCGTGCATGATGTAAGAGAAGGGTGGGGGTTTGGATTAGAAGACGAACCTGGTTTCTGGAAAGACCAGTCTGTCTCGCCAACAGATGCTTATCTGCATCGCTTGGATACCTGAGAAAGAGAGAGACCAGAAAATGACATCAGAGTCCTTACCCAAACCATATAAACAGACAACAAGCTTTATGTATCCGTAGATGAGATTCAACCTTTCCTTGTTTCACTGCATGGGCGTCACAATCTATACTAAGATCCATCAGGAGATAGAGATGATCACGATCATCATCAGTACGTAGCACCAGAACATGTAGTACTACTCACTGATCATCTCATCTCATCTCATCTCATAACACCCACCCACTAGATTCTACTATATATGTATAAATAGACACGCACATTTTATTCACCTTATCATATATATATATAATTTAAAAATTATATATACACATACATATGTGTGAAATCATAGTCTAATGGTGACTCTTTTTATGTACTAATATATATATATATATATATATATAATTTAAAAATTATATATACACATACATATGTCTGAAATCATAGTCTAATGGTGACTCTTTTTATGTACTAATGCACTAGGTCAGACGAGAGTCTAATGGGCTGTTATGAGTCAGGAGAAAAAGTAATGATCAAATTCAGCTTTTTTTTTTTCAGACCAGACAATACCAAAGGACACTCCATTGCATTAGTACTGCTTTAGAAACACCAATTGAAAAGTGAATGGAAACAAAGTAAACAATATATATATATATATATATATATATGAAAAATGTTGAATTTGTAATTGAAAAATGATTCCTTCTGTTTTATGTGAGTGCGAACTGACGTAACAGTGATATTAGTCCCATCTCACATTAAAAACAATTTGTAATTATGTAATGAAGTGTCATTTTGTTGTCTGTAATTTTGTAATAATTGTTTTGATTTGATTACGGGAATATTTAGAGAGAATTAAAGGTTATGTGACGTACGGGTGAAGGAAATGCTCAAAAAGCCAAGCTCTCAAAATGTTGACTGAACGTTCAGGCAAGCCTCTTTGGGGTCTCCAAGCTTCTTGTTCCATCATACCCATTTGGTGGAAGGCTCTTTGCTGTCTCAGACTTTGCTCAAGCAGTTTAAGCCTTGGAGTCTCTCCTTTGGTCACTCCGGAGGTACCGGCATCTTTCTCTCCCAAGAGTTCACAACTGTGCTTCAATTCTGCTGCTATTGCATCTTTTAGACACCGGAAATGGCGTGACATTGCCTTTTGGGCAAGGGCAGTATATGGCACTGCTGCTCCAAATCCCATCACCAGATCAAATGAATTCACTACCATTTGCATTTGTTCGCAGTAATGGTTGTATCTTCGATCCACCTGCAAAGATGAATTTAGTTTCAAACACCAAAACAGTTCAAAATTATGTAGGGCTATATTGAGGTCCAAAATTTCAAATTAAACAAATACTTTATTATGTTAATTAACTATTTTTTTTTTAATTATGATAATAATTAACTATATATTGCCAATATAAATGGAGAATGGGGAGGTTATGCTGTGGCTTTCGCCAACAAAATATATAACAACTACTAAACCAATTGATAATTGTTAATATTTCATGTAATATGAATTAGCTTATAAATCGGAGGAGGAGAAGATGAGAAGAGAAAGGAACATTCCTTATTTATAATCTCAATAGCCCCTAAACTAGTTTCAAAGACGAGGTTTCTTTTTTAAGTAAAACCTATATATATAGTAGGTCTATAAATGCCTGAATCAAATGCCTCGTGTACTAAAATTGATGGTCAATGGGGAACAAATTAATAATATCCTGGTTTTTCTTCCTTACTATCTTTTCCCAATTAATCTAGAGGTATGCAAACAAAACAACAAAAAAAAAAAAAAAAAAAAAAGAAAAAATTCAATCCACCCACAGGTCAACTGAAACATAAATTTTGATTTGGTTCTCTGTGTAAGGAAGTCTTGGAGAACCAGCATTCCTGAAAACTACATATATCTGTGTGTGTGTGTGTGTATATATATTATATAGTGGTTAAATTGCCATCTTTCCAATCACAAGTCGGTCTTTTTCGTAGTTCTTACCCCTAATAATAGTAGTAGTCATCTCGTGTTTTCACCAAACGAAAATCCAATGCACCCAAACACCCCCACCTATTGAATCAGTGACATTACATATATAAAAATTGCATGTATGAAGCTCAACCTACTCAATTCACTAGCCGGCTTTTCTTTATACTAGAGTCTAGACTAGTATATTAAATATTTAAATAAATAAATAATCTTAAAACTTGCCTAATTTTCTATTACCCAAATTGATTTCAAAATTAATTAATGGACTAAACAAAAGAAAATGATTGGTTAGTAAGAGAGTGAGTGAAGAGAGGGAGAGATTACATGCCTCATCAAGCATGGATAATAGTTTAACCTTCCTTCTCTGGTGCTCAATTCTATCAGCAGCTGACAGAGAAGGGAGATCCTTTGAGGAAGACGAAGAACCGCCACCGCCGCCACCAGAACAACCACCACCACTAGGATTAGAGTTAAGATTTGAATTATTTCTCCCAAACTTGCTCTTCTTGAACTGACCTCTCCCAACACTACAAAACTCTTCCAATAATTCTTGTGCAGCCCTCACATACTTGGAGTTCCTCAACACATTGACCATCCCAAATGAAGAAGACCCAAACCCAACATGAACCTGGTGGTTCTGACCAACCCCACCTTGCAAATGCAATGCCTGCTGATGCCCACTCAAATTCTTGAACGGATACTGGCCTGAACTTGAGCCTCCCCCTTGATTAAAGAACAACATCCCACCATCTCCCATCCTCAATTCCTCGGCTTTCGCCGCCTCCAAGTGCTGCAACGACGATGATAAAGACAACGAAAGGCCTTGGCCTTCCACTACACCTCCAAATTGATCACTAGGATTGTTGTTGAGCTGTGCCGCTGTGGCTCCGCCGCCGCCTTCGTGACCACTGTCAGGAACCCAAGTGAATTGTGATGTCCCAACTGGGTTGTGAAACCCTTGAAGAGTGGAGGTTGATGATGGGTTGGGAAGCAACATGTGAAGTGTAGAAGATGTTGGAGGAGGATGAGAATTAGGAGATGGCGAAGGTGATCTAGGTTGTGGGTTCATGAGAAAAAGCTGCATGGCAGCTGCTGAATCCGCATTAATGCTTGAAATCTGATGGTGGTGGTGGTGATGATTATTAACAACGTTCTGATTCTTTGAATCATGACTCAACGGTCCCAAATCACCCACCACCAATCCTTGCCTGTTCCCATACCACTCCGTGGCCGTAGACGGCGGTCTTGGGCTCCGGTAATTCGGCGATATCTGATGCTCTAACAATTCGGTGGCCGTGGCAGGTCCAGATGGAAAATTGAACATTTCTGATAACATACCTGTTGTCTCGTACCCCGGAAGCCCCACCGGTTCTTCTTCTTCGATAGCCACCAATGGCGGTGGTGGCTCGAAACCTTGGACTCGGAGTTTGTCCCTCCGGATCTGTTGTCCGATGTGTTGGTGGTGTTGTTGCTGTTGCTGCTGCTGCTGTTGTTGTTCTCGTTGGGATCTCTCGAACCCATTTGAGAAACTGAAGAGGCCTTGGTGGTAATCTTGGGACATAGAATTTTGAGAATTGGGATTATCTGAGATTTGAATTGAATGGAGAGCTCTTGGATGAGATAGTGATGGTGTTGCTATTTCCATATCACTACTGTTTTCTTCTTCATCATCATCACTATGTATTGATTTTGATCTTGATCTTGATCTCTCTTATAGCTGCTCAATTTAAGCATGGATTGGTCATAAACAACAAAAATGAAGAATAATACCCATTGTAGAATTTTGGGTTGTTCATAAAAATAATACAACATAATAAGACTAATCATAGTAGAATTGAAATTAATGGAGATAAAAAAAGAAAAGAGAGAAATAAAAAAAAAGAAAAGAAAAAGAGAAGGCATCAAATGGGTGCTTTTTTGTGCTTTCCAAAAAAATAATAATAATAATAATTTAATTTTTTTAAAAAATCAGCTTTATTCATGTATGTATGATATACTACCTGTTAGAGTTGCAGGGTGTAAAAGGGTGCAAAGCTCTCAGACATCGTTTTCTCCTCTGAGGAATTGAAAGGCTCTTGAATTCTTTTCTCTCTAACTTTCTCTCTCTGTCTGTCCTCTCTAAGTCTGTCGTTTCTCTCTCTCTAGCTTTCTCTTTCTCTCCTTTTCCTTTCCCTCTTCGTTGCTCTTTCTTTGCAGTGACTAGTGTCCTCTGCAATCGCCTTCTGGAAAGATAGATTGAACAAACAAGCAACTATATATATAAATAAATATATATATATTATGGAGGCTTAGAGCTGAGATATATATATAATATCCCTCTCTTTTTCTCTCTACTCTTAAGAGAGAGGACAGGAGAGAAGAGGTTGATATTGTTCAACACCTCCTTTTTCAATCATTATTAATTTATAAAAGGATGTTATCCTCTGTTGGTGTTTGCTATGCGGAACACTGGGGATGTAAGAAATTTAACATTTCTTCTTAATTTCTTATTATTATTTTATGAGTAAGTATTTGATGTGGGCGATCCCATGGTAAACTCGCGCCCATGGCAATCACAGTGGGAGAGGATTCTCATCATAGATTTTTACTTATTTTATATAAATTATCTAATTTAACGAGGTTACTGGGCCCAAGAAAGGTGATTGTGACATCCCACATCGCTTGGGAGAAGTGAGACTTATATGTGTGAATACTCTATAACTATGTAGACGCCTTTTGAAAAAAATCGTGAGTACTGAAAGGAGAATGTGCAAAGCGCACAATATCTATATAGGTTAGGGCGCCAATCCCGAGCTCAAAACTAATCGCAACTTAAAGAAGCCAATCCCAAGCTGAAATAAAGGGAGCATGCACCAGCCTATAAAGGTTCGGTCAGTGTCCCAATAGGGGTGATTGTGACATTTCAGATTGACAAATGGTATCAAAACCAATCCCAACCTAAAAAAGCCAATCCCGAGCTCAAAACTAATCCTAACGTAGAGAAGCCAATCTCGAGCTCAAAACTAATCCCAACTTAGAAAAGCCAATCCCAAGCTGAAAACAAAGAGGATGCACCAGCTCATGAAGGTTCGGCCAGTGTCCCAATAAGGAGTGATTGTGACATTCCACATCGCGAGTGGGAGAAGTGAAACTGTGAACACCGACTAGAAAATAGACAATATCTAAACATTATGAGCGATCAAAAAAAAATAAAAAAAAAAAAAAAAGAAGAAGAAAAGAAAAGAAAAGAAAAAAAGGTTAAAGGAAAGGACTAAGGGGATCTTGTTTATCCGTGTTCCTTGTTTTCACCAATATTGGAAGGAAATAGGTATTAGAAATTAAAGGCTCTCATTTTACATTTTGTCGACAATGATGGTTGTTAACAACTCATAATCTATCACCATACATATATAACTTTCTCGTTTTACATGCGCAAGTATCGAGAAGTTGTAGTAAAAATTCTAGAAGTGATCTCAACGAGATTCTAACCATTAAACTATATCTCCCTATGGAGTTAGAACTAAGAATATAGTGTTAAAGTACGTAATGCAATATTAATTTCCTTTCTAAAGATCACATAGCCTTTGAAATTCAACCAAATAAAAAAAGAGGATAGTCGTTTGGGATACTTAATCCATAATTTGTTCAAAATTTTCGTCCCCTCACCAAACATAACATGCATAGTGTTACACACACACACATATATATAAATGGTAAATTAAAGACTCACAGGCTTACTTTTTACCCCTAATAAGACTTGAATCCTAAACTTTTTACTTAAAAAATTAGAATCCATATCAGTAGATTACAACATTTGGTAGTAAAAATGATGGAGTAAATTACATAACTTGGTGTATGAAAAGGCTTATCATTTTTTATTGGCTCGCGAATATTTAGCACCCCGTATGCGTATAATTCCCTATAGGTTCTAAAAACCCCTAACGTTTATTATAGGGACAAGTAAGTACCTCCCGTCCATTGACCGTTAATAGAGTGATAAAAATACTAAAATGCCTTTCCTATAATTAAAAATAAATAAAAATTCAATTAATGTAAAATTACTATTATATCCTTTATTTTTTAGATTTATATACAAAAGGGAATGGTGTTTTGGGAATCAATAAAGGGTAATTTTGGTATTTATAAAATTTAGTCAATCATATGTTAGGCACATGTTTTTTTAATAGTAAAAGTCATTATTTACAACATTTTTAAATTCTTGAAGGAGTTATATGCCGAAAGTAAAAAAGAGGAGTATTATTTGCTCAAAAAGTAAACCTTATGGGTGTTTTAGATACTTAGCCCTTTTAAATTTTATCAGCCAATGATATGGTAAATTCCAATAATTATGATTAAAGAAAAGGTAAATTGCAAAAAACCTCCCTCAACTTTTAGAGATTTACAAATTCTCCCCTAATAATGCAACTAATCTTCCAAATTTTTAGGAGGTACAATTTATTAAGTGTTGTTAAGATGCACTTAATTTATCATTTTACCTTGAAGAAATAAAAAAATTAGGTAAATTGTAAAAAAATCTCTCAACTTTCAAAGTGTGTTTTGCAGCCTTTCTTAATATTTTAAGGTGATTATATCCAAAAGTAAAAGTTCAGAGAGATAATCTACTAAAAATTGAGGGCTTTTTAAAAAAACATACATATCTCATGGGGCTTTAATATGTATACTACGGAGTATTATACATTTTAATCTTTTGTTTAACATGACAAAAATGCCACTTGGAGATGTCTGCTCTAATTGTTATTTTCCTAGGAAACCAACGCAAACAAAGGAATATAAAAGATAATAAGTTCAGTATAAGGTCATCTCATTGATCTAACAACCACCACACTCGGTTTTGTTCTTTTCTCAAGAATGCACTTGATGATTATAACTTTAGATACACAACTAAATTAAGTAGTTGAGTAGGTCATTTTGGACATTTCGAAACACTTTTCTGCGTTTAACAGACAAAAAAGAAAAAACCCAAATACTATGAGAAGTCCAAAAGCAAAAACATGGCTTGCACGTGCGGTAGGTTTAGCCCTAAACAAGAAGTTAGGTTCGTGGGAGGTTTAAGGTCTGAAAGGCACTCATAACTGATTTACGGTTTGGCATGGATTTTTTCCAATAATTTTCTTCCCAAGCATTCCTAGGTTTATATTTAACAGATAGTCAAACACCAAATAATAATTTTTTATTAAATTAAATTATACGTCAAATCATAATATTGTGAGTAGTTAAACAAGTGATTAACATTGTGTACATTTTTTCAAAATTATAAAAATTGCTTGACTTTCCACAAAAAAAAACCTAAATACTTCCTTGCGCTTTGTTACTCTATACTCTGGAGGCAAAATATACAGCCCATGTGATGTAATATTTTTATTATTATTTATTTTATACAAAATTAAGAGTTTTTTTTTTTTTTTTTAAGTTAAAGGATAAGCTTGTGCATAGATGAAGAAAAATGTACGAGTGCCCTTTAAAAAAAAAAAAATTAAGGGTTGAAGTTCAAAAATTAGCTTGTTTGATAAACAATTAAGTATATGTGTGGATCATATCAATTTCTAAGCGAGAGTAAAATTCCTATTTGACCTTAAAAAAAAATCCTATTTTATCACCATCATCATTATCATACTTGTCTTTTTTTTTCTTTTTTCTTTTTTCTTTTTTTCCTTTTTCTTTTGATTCTCTTTATTACAAGTGAAGTTCTCCTACTGTCATGCATTTGATTTTTTAAAAGTTCTTTATTATCGTATCATTCCTAAACTAATTTTGGCTGGACTCTTTATTACTTACTTTCTATATAAATTAATTTTCTTTTTTAAAAAAAAAAAAAAATTGTGTTTGTATCTATTTGTCAATGTGGTAAATGGCCATACCATTTAAACCGATTTTCTTTTATCATATTATTAAGACATCCACCTAATTTTTCTCTCTCTTGTTAGTTATTGATCATCTAATCTCTTATTACAGTCACTTTTTTTCATCTGTTTTAGAATACTATTTCAATTACATGAATTTCTTGTCCTTATTTCTGTTTAATAGTAGAAAATACTACATTTATCTACTTCATATAAAATAGTAGGCGTAGTAAATGATTTTATATTAAAATGTTCCTTTAACTTATTTTCTTCTATCACATAAGACATTGTTAGTCTACCTCCATTGTGTTCAATTATATATATATAAACGATGATTAAATGATAGATAGCTTGATATATATATATTTTTAAAAAATTATATAATTATTATGGTTGCTTAAGCTATATTATCTATGTTTGAGTCGTTGACAACTTTTCCACAAGAGAAAATTTTACATTTCACAATAAATTGAAACAACATCGATCTCCTCGATATATATATATATATATATATATATTTTTAAAACAACTGACATATATGGGATGTGGACTCAAATCTATTTGACCATAAGTACCGATAGTCTACTACTGGACTATACACCCAATATATGCTAATTGAAAGTGTGACAATGGTCTCTTTATTTACTAGGGAAAATATATGTGTGTGTGTGTGTGTGACGCTGACTTGTATTTTTTTTTCCTTCGCAGTACGAATTGTATTGTTATGATGGGAAATTTTTTTCCCAACTTCCCAATAATTGTGATGGGCAACCATAGGTGCATTTCACCATATTACATGTGGGGTGAAATTGCGACATTCCTTCATTCTTTTTCCAAATTCAATGGCAGGATTCAAATTTTATTGCATAACATCTATTAATAAAAAATAAAGTTCTACGAAATATACACTCTACATGTATTAATACTATTATTTAAAATCTTTAGTTAAGGAAAAAGGACCTATGTACGATAAATGTACATTAGTCCTAATCTCTTCACTAAAAAGAGAGTATGAGAGTTGGAGCTATGCTATAAGTAATATTATAGATGTGTGTACATTTTGTTTTTTTTTTAAAAAAATAAAAAAATAAAAAATAAAAGAGACCCATTATGTTCTATTTTTAAATTTTGCTCTCTTTTTTGAAAGAAATAACTTGCTAAACGAAAAACAAGTGATATTTGAAGACATAATAATGGGCATACAGAAAATTGATTGATGGTTTTAAATGGCTAACATGTGAAAGATAAAAATAAAATGTTTCCGAATCAAATCAAATCAAAATATAATTAACTTGTGGAATAACAAAATCCTACATCTTTTAGATTACAATAATATAATATTATATATATATAACACATGGGAATGCTTAATTTGAACGTCCGTGAAAGCATACCTAATGAAAGAAAATGGTCCAAAAACATACTCGTATTTACTGGGAAAAAGAGGGGAAAAAATAAGGGAGAGGAAAGGTGAAAACTGATTTGGTACTCAATTGCGACATTTGAGAGGCTAAGGATTTAACTTTCCAACTGCAAACCGGATTGATTGTTGACGCCCCAACCTTCTTTCATCTGTTGCCTTTCGGATGATGTCACGTGAATCTCACCTCTCTCCCCTCACATGCGTCCAAGGACCACTTCCGTCATTCATCACACACACACACACACTCACACATTGCAATATCTTATCTGCCCCCTCCCGTGCCAAAGTAGGCCACACGTGCTCCCTAATTCACTATTTTTATACTTCCAAAATGATACACAATTTCAATTATGTTCCATTGCATATTAAAACGGTTGGTTTGGTTTAAAAAGGCTTGAGCCCTAATACCTATTCAGTTATAAAGGGATACTTTCCTCTTTTCAATATTCAAAATTTTCAAAATTGATTGTTAAGGATTTTTTAAAACGCATGAATACTCTGTATATAAATTATAGTAGTGTTTTTCACAAGGCACCCTTTAATTAATTAAAAATATAGTTAGAGGCGTGATGAATATTTGAGCGTGAGTATCAATTGTAAAATTAACATAGTGAAATGCATGCATGATTGGTTGGAACATGTAAGGTCCCCCACTGCCTTGACGTTAGTGTTGCATGAGGAAGTGCACCAGAAATGAAGGCCACCTCTTATATAGGTAGGTGGCTATATATAAATAGGGGTTACTTTAGCCCAAACAAATCCTAGGTCTGTAAACCTAGCTACCTACATTTTTATGTTTGCAGTAAAATCATATACACCGTGTTAAATTTTTTTTTTTTTTTTGTGTTTTTGCCCATTCAAATATTAATTACCGTACTTCTTTTCTGATGTGTGGAACTCTGTCCCATAGTCAAATTATAGTATTAATTTCTCTATGAAAACGGAATGCATGTATAATGATAACACATACTACATGTGTTTCAATTATAAGAGAGTCAATTGTACGTCTATTTGTTTTTTATATATTTGGACAAAGTTGTTGTCTTGTTGATAATAATCTTTATAACACAGACAAAAAAAATATCATGTTCTGCGAATAAAAACTAGCTTGATCTACTTTTATATATATATATATACATGTGTTGGACCACGTAGGAAGAGTGATAGATGGCTATATTCAAACACATAATACACATTCTAGTGATGTCTTTCATCGCTTTCTTTCACCTTCGATCTGCATCACATCAATTTCTTCATGCTGATAATACTATTTTCATCATCAACTTCATCTTAATTCTTCTTTTGCCATCATATCTGCCCCAATATTTTTCTAAATTAATCCAAATTCAATATCACTAGTACTAATTAGATTTTGTCGGTTATTAAAATATCGATTTTTAGGACGACATATACAAAACTATATCGTTTGTTATAATATGCTACCTTAAACCTTGGTTGATGATCGAAGTTTAAGCATACTATATATATATATTGACACATTATTTTCACAATATTCTATTCATGTTTTTTTTAAAATATTTAATATAATTTGAGTATATATAAATTAATATTAATACCGTTAAACCGGGAATATATATACATTTTCTATACATGATCTGCAAAATAGGATATGCTGCTCCTTTTCTTGGTATGAATCATAAAGTGTTTGATATATATGAACAAATTAATGAAGTTGTTAATAATTAATGAAAAAGGGCATGTAATCACATTTCAAAACTGATGTAAGTCAATTTAGAAAGCCCTTTGAATTAAGAATATTTATAACTTTAACATCTCATGGGAATTCAGTGTTGTTTCGAGATTTTCGAAAAATGTCGATAGTGGTGACAATATTGCTGATGATAATTGAAGTGGTATTAAGTAGGTAATTAATTAGCATGCGTTTTTTTTTTTTTTAAAGAAAAATTGAACTTCCTTTTCAAGCATTTATTCAATAAAAAAACTACTTGATTACGATGAACCCCCTCACAATCAACACATTAGTAATGTCTATGATCCTTCCTAACTGAAAAAAAATAAATAAATTAAAATATCTATGATCCTTTAATAACTGATATTGAAAAGTACTGCTGATCAAAATAGAACTATATGGTTTCTAGATTTATTGTAATTTTCAATCTCTGTCGTTTTTAATTCTCAACAACTGAAATCGATCGATGTCTTTATTCCTTGAAAAAGATATCTTATTTTGTAGAGCAGGAATTGATTAATCTTTTCCAATCACTTTAATATTATATATATGAGGGGGTGTATCCGTGTGTATATATATTATATGTTGTTTTGCACATCATGTTATATTGTCCGACAATTTGTTTCCATACAGATACAGAATGTTCATGTTCTAATTTACATATTTTAATGATTTTAATGATATATCTTCCTTACGATTGTGATTGAAAAACATTCTTCTCACTACAAAATACTTTATATATATATATATATATATATTGCAACTTTATATACATTTGATGCAAGTTCTGCTTTGAAATTAATCCCAAAACCAACTCTTTCAAAATTGTAAAGTGACAAGAAGGAAGACTTAATTATTTTCAGTAGTATATTCTGAAATTACAAATTTGTGATTTTAAATAGATATCAAATTTTAATTATTTATAGACACTACCAAACAAAGAAATGAAATTGGAATTCGAATTCGTCTGCATCTTAAATTAGAACAAAATTTGCTTCCTAAAGAAACCAAACCTGAACCCATCCAAGTATTTATGAGTCTTGAAGAAATGAAGTCGGAATCTATGATTGTTCCGTTCCATCCAAAAAAAAAAAAAATATCAATTGAGACTTGTAAAACATAAAGCTTTGCATGTCTTTAAGATGACCTTGTCGTTATTCAGTGGTCGGTCATGCATCCATGCAAATGAGAGAGAATTATAGTATCATCGAATTTAAAACTAATATATCATATTTAAAATATCATTCATTATTTAATAATTTTGACATAATATACTATTCCTAAATATTATTTATAATACTAAGGCATTACAACCTTTCCATATTTTTTCAATTTTTAAGTAGAACATTGAGAGTTAAGGTCACCATAAAGGGGCAATTGTTGGTTCATGTGTGAGTCAAAATA
>JAOTQH010000031.1:3758809-3792957 GCA_025631255.1 Cornus kousa
ACTCTTTTTTGTTGGGTTTCAGGGAGAGATTATAGATCTACGGAGGAAATTATTGTTTTTTTGGCCTCTCTGAAGGTTTAAGGCGCCTTTTAGCCTTTTGTTTTGTTTTGTATATCTGGGTTCCGCTCCCCTTTGAGCGTTTTTAATAAATTCTTACTTATCAAAAAAAAAATGAATGCTATTTATTTATTCGACACTTTTAAGGAAGCTCTAGCAGTAAAAATGGAAATACGGAGGAATTTAGAGTTAAAAGGTTTACAAACTAGTAGAAGTAAAAAAAAATACATGTAATGTAAATTCAACAATGCTAAGGATAACAATTCTATGTCATGGGTTACTCAAAATAACCATTTTTGATGTTTAGAATCAATAGCACAAAGTTCGGGAAGATAAGGGCTATGGAATATTGGATTGGATTAGGTTTGATATAAGCTAGCGGTATCCTATATGATTAGAAAATATTGAATAGGCTGAAGGGGAGATTCTACTATGAAGTAAAATGCCAGGATTTTTTTTTTGATAAGTCAAGTAAAATGCCAGGATAAAAAAGGAAAAAAAAAAAAAGAAAAAAAAAAAAAGAGGAAAAAGAAAGAGAGAACAGTGTATCGTGTTGCCAAGATGAGAATGCTGAGATGAATGATAGGAGTAGCTAGAAAAGACAGTATTATTGATTGACATGTTTGATAATTAGGTGTGATACCTATTTGTGATAAGAGGCAGGCCAAAATAAACATGTTTGATCCTTTTCTTGTTAGTGCATTTTTTGCTTCACGTATATTTTCATACCATCTAAGCCTACTTTCTCATACTTTATCACAAACCTGAGAACATGTACGCTTGAACCCGAGCACATGCAAAAGAGTCCGGGTAACATAGGTAGAGTGGGTAAAGGTCATCATCATCATCATAATCCCATAAGAATGGGTTCCGCCACATGAATTCTCTTTTACATTGGTAGGGTGGGCGAGTGTATTGAAATTGGTTCTTCTCTCAGTTTTCATTCTTTTATTTGCTTTTGACTTTGAGGCTACCGTACCACAATGTGCCAAGGTTCTTACTTTCTACTGAAGCCATACTCTCAACGAGGAACTAAAATTTTGCAAGACAATGGCGTGAGTTTTTTTTACCTTCACACCTACCATGTTCTAATGGACATGAGTCATTATCTTTGATCATTGGATTTTGATTCTCAAGGTTTTTATTTAGCACTTGCTCATCTCAGCTGATTGGAAGTTCTTTATATTCGTTTTTGGATATAAGAAAGCTTACTGGAAAAAGTAATTGAATTGAATTACAATGGATCAATGCAACTGTATATGAGAAAATGTTAATAATGTAGATTGGATAGCAGATTCCATTTTTGCAGGTATTGACAGATCAAATGTGAGATTTGTATGGAAATTGAAGAACATGTTATAGTAAAACTTCACACAACCCTGACTTGTTGAGGGAAGATAACCTTTTTATATATTTTTTTATTTTTACGTCCCTTGGCAAGAAACACACTCATACACCCAATTTTGCTCCTATGGAGACTTGAACCCTCGACCGTCTACCTTGGAAGGCGAGAGGATGTACCACTAGGCCACAAGGCCCTTGGTGATGACCTTTCTTTTTGGTTTACCTTGTAACTGTATTTTATTGCCATGATTGTTTCATTGTTTATATGTCATAGCTTTTTATGGAGGGGCACTTGTTTTCGCACACTTTTCTTTTCCTTCTCGAGTAGAAGACAAAATATTGAAGGGATATCAAGATTAGTGCTCTCATGCATTGTCGCTTGTATCTTTTTCTTTTTTAGTTGATTGATGCTGTCATTGGTCTACTGATAAGGAAATTTCATAAGGTCTCATCATTATGGACTTCCTTTTGTAACTAGGAAAACCGCGCATGCTGACATTATAGTTCTCTTTTTCTGTGCAATTCATTTTTTATGTCTGTTTTTGCTACTGATTACTGTTTATATTTGGTTCAAAGTTTGTCTCACAAGCACCTGTATCTTCTAACACTCGGGGTAACTCTAATTTTGTGGCATTGTCTTCAAATGTTGTAGGTATGGACGCTATCGTCCTTGGAATAATCCTTTGTCAAGAAAACTTAAGGGTTGGCAAAGAGCTTGGTGGCTTTATGCTCAACAATCAGTCCTGTCAGACGTTCGTAAAAGATTGAAGAAAACTTCTTGGAAATACCTTGCAGAACGAATGTAAGTTCATTGTTAATCTAGAAATATCTTTCTTTTTCAAATGTTATGGAATGTCAACAAGCAAGTAATTCTTAAATTTTGGTCCTCGCAATGCTATTTGCTAATCCCTGCACCTTTTTCAAGTTTGCAAATGTTAACTTTCTGAAGCTCCTTGTAAGATCCTCCAGATTAATTTGGACTCTGAGTTGGTGCAAGTAGATACTTCCATAATTGCCTGTGGAAGTTAAAGAAAAGTGGGACTATACCAAGGATCAGTGTGGAGTCCATACTTATTTGCAATAGTATTAGACACTTCTTACGAAGCCTTCGCAACAAAATTGGAAACATGTAGAAAGGCTTTAGAATCAAGAGGACTAAAAATTAGTAAAACTAAAACAGAATATATGGAATGTAAATTTGATAAAATAGCAAACGATGACAATATAAATATTTCAATTCAAGACCCAATAGTTACTCTAAATAATTATTTTTGTTACCTGGGATCAATATTACAAAAAAATGGGGAGATAGATGGTGATGTAGGAAGTATGATTTGAGTAGGAGGCAAGCTAGTGGTATCCTTTGTGATAAATGAATACCAAATAAATTAAAACAAAAATTCTATGGAATGGTTATTAGGCCAGAAATTTTGTATGGAGCAGAGTGTTGGGCTTTGAAAAAGACACAAATACAATGCATTCATGAAGCAAAAATGAGGATGCTATGTTGGATGATAGGAGTAACTAGAAGAGACAAGATAAATAATGATCGTGTGAGGGGAACGTTAGGTATAGCGCCTATAAATGATACAATTTGGGAAAATAAACTTAGGTGGTATGACCATACTCAACGCAGACCCGATGATGCACTGGTTAAAAGAGGAAGAGTTGTAAGAGGCCTACCAAAATTTACGTAGGTTGAAGTATTTAAAAAACGATTTTAAAAAATTAAATCTAAGAGAAGACATAATGTATAATAGGAAAGAATGGAAAAAGAGAATTCATGTGGCTGACCTCATCCGTATGAGATAAAGATAAGGATGATGATGATGATGATTTAGCCGACACACATCAATACCTTTATCTCATGCATAATTTTTGTTCTGGAAGGTATCTATTTTTCTCATTTCCAAATGTTCCATTGATGAAGTAATTAACTCTTATAGATTTAAACTAAAATTATGAAATTTGGGTTACGTATCCTTACACCTCTCAACCCTACCATGTTAAGATCAGCTAGAAGATCATAATCTCTTTCCTTTCAATTTATTTCTGAAACTTTGCACTATCGTTTTCACACTCTGCCTGAAAATCCTGATAGTAACCTAGCTCCTGCTTCAAACTGTTAAAACTCTGTATAGTACCGAGCAATAGTCTTATCCTCCTGCTTATTTCCGTGAATCTTTCTTCTAAGATCATAGACCTGTGCATCATTACCTGTCTGAGAATATGTCTGACTCACATCAGTCTATATATCATGTGCTGAGTCAAATAAAGGGTAGCCCTGACTAATATGTGGCTGCATTGAGTTGAGTAACCAAGGCATCACCAGTGAATTCTCTGCAACGTATTGGGATGACTTCGGCTTCTAACGCCCTCCTGTCAGATAGCCATGGAGGCCGTGTGCCTGAATTGATAAGAGGCATGAACGTGACCAAGCTAAGTAGTTGATCCCGTCCAACTTCACCGGACTAATCTGCAGTGAGGGGTTGTCTCCAGGGGCGCATGCCGCGCATGTACAGCTAAACCCTCCGTCCTCCCTACTCAGAAACTGCACTAATGTTTACACACTGAATAGAGCACTACCGAAAGAGTAGAGACCCAAAGCCAAATTTTCTACTAAAAATCAAAATATTCAACTAGAATAACAATGACCTAACATACCAAGGACAACTTCCAGCACCCCTAGCTCCATATTCTGATAAAAAAACAGCATACAATGTTGCAGCCCCTTTGCGAAAAAAACCTCCAAAACAATGTTGCCAGATCTACTGTTTTTGAAGTTCTTGACCTTGCTGCTGTTCCTTTAGCTGATTGGAATGTCTTGTAATTGGTTGCTGTATTTAGCTTGCTTGCTTTTCTGCTTCCTATTGGAAGTGGACTTATTTCATTCTCATTGTGATGTATAGTGGGGTTATGCCTCCACTTTAATCCTGTATCTCATTGTCTTCATCTTTTAAAACAAAACCATTTAGGGGAACAGAAAAAAAAAAAAAATTCATTCAAAAATTCAAAAACCTCACCAAAAGGCTTAATAAATTTCTGAATAAATCACCGTGACGATCAGCATGAAGAGACAAGTCGAATTATGTGAGTCTCAACAGATGGGTCAGTACAGGTGCCGACTCCAGCTCACTTCTATACGTTTCTGATGTTCTTCAGGCCACAACACATCGCTCTGATACCAAGTTGGAATTAATAGATACGATAAGGGTTTTGAGATAAGAGAAGAGAGGGATGTAAAAAGGGTTTAGAGTCTGAGTTTATTTTCCTCATCTCTATGCTGTATTTATACTACTTAAATTACTGATAATTACATGAAGGGCCATACTCTGGAATATATTGTTCTAACAGTGTGTGAGTTGAACAAAGTTAACAAAAATCATCATATGTATTGATTTATGGGATTTTGGGGTTAAAACATTTGCACTCCTACTATTTGAAGTGTTGTGCGGCCTAATAAAAGAATTCAGCACATCACGGCAACTGTGACAATGATTTAATTCTTGATTCCCTGCGGTTTTGCTGTATTTCTTCTAATAAAGTTCTGATGTGTTTTTGACTGCTCGGAAAGAAGAGAAAAGAAAATTGCTCTTTTAGTTATACCATTGCGACATGAACAGGAATTACATTATTGCCCTTTCTTTACAGTTTATACACACACACACATCTTAGTTATCTCATGATTTTCACTGTTGTGGTAGTATCTTTGTTATGCAAGTCCTTGTATGGTGTTATTATGATTTTTTTGCTAAATCAGTCATACTTGCTTTAGCATGTAAAACAAACACTATGTTTCCTTATGACAGAAATTCACGCCGGAAGTATGTGAATTTGTACAAGACCAAATTGGAATGTCTTCGACAAGAGCAGGTGACGTACTTTTTACATAAATTCTCCGACTGTTGCACCTTTTTTGGTTGTATGCTACAGTATTATACAATGAATAAACTATTGGTATTACGAATCACCAGTTTAAATTTTGTTGTCTGTATGCTTATTATAGATTGGTATTACGAACCACCAGGCTAATTTTGTAGGCTTTATGTGTGCTATATTATGTTAAATGAATACAAAATGCTCATGCCAGCTACCTATGAAGCACGGACACGGGACAGGGGACACGATACGACATGGACACGGCGATACGGCAAATTCTTAAAAAATAGGACACGGACATGGCAAGAATACGGCAATAAAATAATGCTATAATTTTTTATTATATATAAAAATTTAATTTTTATTTAATTTCTAATTTATAATATTAATAAACATGGCCTATTTTAATTAGACCCCATCCACACTTTGTAAAATTAAAAAGCCCAAATTTCGGTAACATATACCGTATATAAAAGATATGCCATATATTATATGTGATATATCATATATGTGGATGATATAAACATGGCCTATTTTATACCATATATTATATGTGATATATCATATATGTGGATGTGCAAGTCTTGTAACCAAACGGCAGGAAATCAAGATAAGATGAAAATCTTATCCCCTCACTCTTCCCCAATCTCCATCTTTCACGGCACTGTTATTCTGGCCGCTTGTCTTCTCCATCCCTTCCTCACTCTAATCGCAGCTCTGTCTCTGTCTCTCTTCCCTTCGCTTTCTCTCCAATCTCAACTTTATACATATAAATCACATATATACACACATATTTCTACATATCATCTACATCCTCTGTGCAATAAAATTCCGAACAGCCGACTCCGAACAGCTGTGTCCTCTGAATGTCTCCTTGCGTGTCCCGCGACAGTGTCCTTGCGTGTCCAGTGACGTATCCTATCATGAAAAAAAAAGGCGACACTTCTGCAGCAGTGTCGGACACGCGCGGCAACCCTTTGTGCATTGTCGGTGCTTCATAGCTAGCTATACTACCTAATTAGTGATTTTTTTAATTTATTTTTATTTTTTATATTCGGCGTTATAATGAGTGATAAGGTCTATGCTTTGTAGAAATAAGGTTCGAGTATTAATACTGGAATCGAATATGGATTTGGGAGTACTATTAATGGAAGGTGAGTGTAATGAGCTGTGCCATGTATATGTATATATGTCACCTGTTCAAATAATGAGTTGCAAGCTAAATTATTATCAAGCAAGATGTGGGTGCTACAGTGAACAACTATAACAATATAAGTTCTTTTGATTTATTCAGGAATTGAATATTTAGGGGACTGTTGCTTGGTCCCTGAAGGTCCAACTGAAGCATGCCATCACCAAGGATGAAACTGACACAGAATCACTCCTTGCTACAATGCCTTGGGACGTCATAATTCCAAAAAATTGGTTTTAATTGTTCTAACTTATTAGAAAGTGCAGAATGCATTTTGGTTGAGATTGACAGTTAAATTTGAGTTAATTAGGGAATAATTAGTTGCTAAGCCATAAATGGTTGGAAAGGTTTACGAGTTTCATTTGTAAAGAAAAAGCTGTGCTATTCGGAGTCTCCTAGAGTGAGATATCATCAAATTAATAAAGTCGGTTTGTAGGGCTAAGTTGGCTAACTACAAAATCTGCAATTCAGAAGAACTCAGCCCAACCGAATTTCCATCCCGGTTCCAGCTTTTTTGACCAAGTCTCTGACCACTTGTACAGCTGATAATTCTAGTTCCCAAGCCCTCTTGCGATGACCTTCCATTTCCCAATGGCCTTGCGTATCTGTAGTTAGTTTTTGAGTAAAAAAGTCTTCTAAATTCTCATTGTCGTTGCCTGGTTCTCGTGTTGTTTGCTTTGAAAATGTCTTATAAATTCTCATTGTCTTTGCTTCTCAACAATTTCTCATTCATGATTTCATTTTGAAGAATTTTAATCTCACTTTGATATATAAGAAGTGAAAGATTTATGAAGAAATTTATTTATTTGTTTTTGTATCATGAGGAAGTAACTTCTGCAAGTCAAGCTCAGCTTGAGAGGAGTGTTACGTATGAGGGATTATGTTTTGTCAATATTTTCTCTAGAGGTTGTCATTTCTGGGATATGGACATGGGACAAGGAGGCATATCTGACCTTGTTTGTATCTTTAGGATTCAGATGTTTCTATAAACTTTATATGCTCTTTCTTTGGTTTCTTTCCATTGTGAATTTTGTTCAGAAATTTATCAGCACTTAATTATGCCATTCTAAAATGCATATCTTCCTGATATATCATCCACAATTAATTTTGCTTCAAAGTTGTGTAGACCTCTATTCATAAGCAATTCCCAGGTTTTATTTTATTTATTTATTTATTTTTATTTTTATTTTTTCATTTCCTGTTGTTTGTTCCCTGCTCATCTAGTCTTAAAATGGTTTTCAGCTTGGATTGTGAGTTATTGATCCATATTGGCTTTGTAAATGGATTTTTATTTCTTCTGAAGAAGAATGGATATGCATGTGAGATACAAATACGAAACATGATGGACATGTTGACCAGACAAATCTAAAAAAAATGGAACACTGACACGGTACACTGACATGGTCTGACATTTTTATACTTAAATACTATAACATGATATTTTATGATTGTAACTTGAAGTTTATAATTTATTGGTCTGAGCAAGATACAACTAAAAATATAATTATAATTAACTTTGTTTCATTTAAAAAGATATAAAAATGACATGATATATGCATATATTTTGCATGTAGATGCTCATATTTACACATAAAAGCACAATTTTGGTGACTCCTTTCCTAATAGCATCCTCACTCCTTCAATAAAATATTCATGCCATATCTTATATAATTTCTATAAAAACCTTTAATTTAGATTGTTGACTTTTTGGCCTCTTTGAAGGCTTGAGGCCTTTGTGGTCTTTTGTTTTTTTTTGGGATCCGCTCCCCTTTTGAGTGTTTTTTAATAAAATTTTTATTTATCAAAAAAAAAAAAAAAAAAGAAAAAGATTTTCTTACAATTATACTTTTTTGATGCAAAATTAAAGTCTTATCCTACGCTCAAGGTTCATTGTTCACATATTAGCACGTCCAAAAGTTACGACCATGGGCCCAAAATTAGGAAGATATCTTTTAAATTGTAAGCACATTCAAGATGCATTGGACTCATTCTGGGAGTGTTTGAGAAGTTCCGGTGTCTGACACACCCAACATGGATGCAACTCCTTGGAAGTGTCTGCTTCTTAGATTTCTTTCAGTGATACAACATTTGCATTGAATTTTAAAGTTGGTCGCCTGATTAACTTTATGTGGTTTTGATCTTGTTCTGTAATTGTGAATATCAGCTGATTGATGAAGATATTCTTTGGGAGTTGGAGCAAATGGAGAAAGAATCTGACATAGACGATATATTAAGTTATAGGAGTACTGCTGAACGTGAGCTTAAGGTATGAATGGTGCTTGTGTATGAATTAATAAAGTTCATCAGTATATGATTGTGAATTAAGTTAGCTTCTTATATTAACCCTGACTGTTGTTCTAAATATTTTTCACAATTTCTTTCTTTCTTTTGATTGTTTGTTTTATTTTTATTTTTATTTGTTTATTTATTTATTTATTTATTTGGTGTAATGTGCACCTTGAATTTTGTTAGCAGTGGTTTTATCGATGTCATGAATTTTAACATATATTACTAAAATTCATTTCTTGTATAATCTTATGCATTTGCAGGAATTTCTGGCGAATTCAGACTCCTGCTTAGGGATTAAAGGTGCCAATGTTGTTATTGAGAAGTCACAGGATGATGATCGTTCATCCAGCAAGCCCCGTGGATGGTTGAACTGGCTGTCCCGTGGCGTGCTGGGTGCTGGAGGAACAGATGATTCTAGTCAATTTTCGGGTGTTGTTTCAGATGAGGTTATTAAGGTATGTGCGCTCCAATTACTTGCTATTGAAACATGTTCTTTTCCCAGGCAAAATAAAAATAAAATGGTTGTATTTTTTCGGAATTTATTGACTTTCACTGGTACAGGATATTTACGAGGCCACAAAGTTCCAACCTGTGCCTTCACCCAATGGGGTTGCAGCTGCGGATGATGAAATCTATTTTTCATCGATCAAGTTTAACATTCAAAGAGTTTCTGCAACACTGCGGAGCATGTATGAGTCCCTATCACTTATATTATAGGATTATATATTAGCAATTGTAAATGATAATTATTTGTTTTCTTCACAGATAGTTATTTTTTTGGTTGAAAAATATTGCTTTTGCATGAATATTAGCTCAAATTAAGCGAGTTGTGCCATACCCTAAAGAAAATTGCTATTATACGTGTTTTTATGGGTTTTATGTTGTTTAATTTAATTTAATTTAATTTAATTATTATTATTTTTTTCCTTCTCTTCTAGATATTAGCTTTTCTCTATTTCTTTTATTCTTTATCGAATTTGCTAGTTGTGACTCTTGTTAAATGATGATTTTCATGTCCTTTCTTTCCGTAAGGCCATTACGTAGTGCTGATCTTGCCTTGGATATAAAGATTGGAGAAAAATCATTATTTGAATTTTTTAACAAAGTTGCTGCTCTTGTGCTTGAACCTGTGATCGCAAGCTTATCTACCCAGCTTTTACCTTTGCACTAAGCAATGGCCCCTTCATGTCCTTTCTTTCCCTGAGAGTTAATGGTTTTTTCATGGAAAACTTTTAAAATAGGCTGCTACTGATATTCTATTTAAGTTTAAGTTAAATAAACCATGTAGTGATTTTTGGGAGTGACATTGTAGTGTTGACTATGAATACTTTGATATATTGAACAGGGGTGGGGGCTGCGGTTTGCATATGATAGCATTGAAAACTAGTCCTTGGATGATAATTGGTTAAAATGGATGTTTAGAAGTTAATGTAATGTCAAATATCAGACCTCAAATTCTCAAGTAAGCATTGGGATTTTCAGATAGCTGAGATTCAAGGCATGAAATGTATGATTTCTGAAATTCATTTGTGGTGGTCTGTTTTTGTTTTGTTTTGATAACCAACTAAGTGGATATTTAATCTTATTTGTGTAGCTAATTATAGTAACTAAATGATGATCTTTGCATGAATTGTTGCTTTACCATTTATGCGGCATTATTTGCCATATTCGTCCATAACCAAAGTGCAGTGGTGTTTGGCTGTTTTAGGAAGTTTCATCGAGCGATTGCTGAATTGATTTTCAACGGGATGTTTATTGAGTGTAAGCTTTGGGAGGAATCTGCCATTGTTACTGCCTCAGTCAACGCTATCAAGATGATTAATCCCAGTAACGAGCAAATCTTACTATGTGCACGAAGGGTTCGTATTTTATACTCAGTCTTTATGTTCTACAGTTAAATTCTATGAGAGACTGTGAACATGTTTTTACTTTCACTAAAGGGAAAGTATTGAAAGTATGACATAAGACATTTTTTTTTCTTTCTATTACCCAAATTTGGCTTAGGAGCTCCGTGCCAAACTGAATTGCCGATATAACTTGTGTAGGATCAAGTTCATAGTTGAAGAAAGCTTGTTCGGCTGTGTTGTTTTGAATAAGGCATAGCAGCAATATGATGCAACCTTTTTGTGAGGAATCAATTAAAAATGGCAAATACTGGAAAATGTCTGATGCAATTGGCATCATTTTGGATTTCTTTTTTTTTTTTTTTTTGATTATTATTGGATACAGTAGATATATTTGCACACCATATTAATTCCTATGCTGTATAGTAAAATTTTGTGACAATATTCACTTGTGTTTTACTTTCATTATAAAATTCTGTGTTCTTAACAAAGTATTGTGCTCAACTGAGTTATCTCATTTTCAGATCTTCTCTCTCTCTTTTTTTTTTGGCCCCCCTTTTCTTATCTGCTATTATTATTATCATCATTTTTAATCAACTGTTTGATATATCATATCACTATGACCACTCCGTAAATATTGGTTTAGTGTGCATGACCAAAATCACGCTGGAATTCCTCTGTTGTTTACATTTCATTTCTATAATCTAGTCAACATTTTGGGGTTTGGACAATTTTTGCAAGCATTTTATGTGAAGTGTAATTTTTCGAAGCCAAGATGTCGGTTATTTCTAGTTTTATACGAATAGTACTGGAAATACTATTTTTCTGACATCAAAGATTAATGAATCTTGATTATTTAAGTTGTCCTGGCATATTAGGCATATCCCCTAAATTTTAAAATATAAGTTTTCATGTAGCAGGTTTTGGTTTCGTCCTATTCAATGCGCCGATTGCTATGAGACTTGTTTGTTAATTCACTTACTTGCCACGTGCTAGCCCATAAAATTGTCTAAAGATCTACTTAATGGGATATCACAGTTTTCTGGTGCTGTAATTACCTTTTTTTTTCCGTCTTTTTTCTAGGTTGGTTTTTAAAAATTTAGTGTAGTTTTGATAAATTTGACATTCTGATGCCTTATATTCTGTATTTTATTCTTCCTTTCTGAACATTCTATCATCTAAAATGCTATGGATGGTGTTACAACAAACGCTGCAAACCAAGAAAACAATCAAGAATCATGCCAGAAAAGTAAACACGCCACACACAAAGAACTCAAAGATATACGTGGTTCGGACAATCCTACGTCCATGGTGAAGATCCACTGAAAGATTTCACTATGCAAAAACAGGAGATTACAAGTTTCAATCGCCAAACTCTAGCTCTCTCTCTCATTCTTTTTCTGCGGTTATAAATATTCTCTAGTTACCCACTCCAGATCCTAAACGCCTTTATATACTGGGCTACAAGAGACTAAATGGGGTCCAAGACCCGCAAGAGAAGGAGGGTCAAATTTTTTTTGGGGGGCTTGTGTCCACAAAAAGATCATATTTTGGGTCGAAACCAGGCCGCAACATGACAGAGACCGAAACAAATTTCGGGCCACAACATCACAGATGGTGTCACTTTTACTCCTTTGCCTTGAATATCAAATTTTAAGGCAATTGTTAATCAACTTGAGCAGCTCATTGGAGTTAGGGTAGATAGGGCAATGTAAGCTAATAAAGCCATTTCTCTTTTTGCTCAGCCAACAGTCTTATGTTTTCTAGGATCTTCTTGGAGTCTTGATTCTGGTTCCTGTTTTGATGTTGCATCTAATACTTCTACACTTTTTGATTACAAATTTTTCTGGTTGACTGTTCACCCAATCCTGTATCTTAGTGTGGCACTCTAGCTAAGTATATGGCTATATGCATGGTGGTTTCAACTCATCATTTCATCGTCCTTGTTGATCTTAAAAATAAATGTCAGAGAACTTCCAAATAGTTTTCCCTTTGATTGTTAAGTGAATATCTCTTTATAGATTCTTTCTGCTTTCATTATCTTTCTTCATCTTTTAAGTTGAAGATGTCATCAGTGATTGGCCTATCTGTTTTCAGGACACTATTGTGGAAGATGTAGTTGAAATTGAGCAAGCTGCTCTCAGTATTCAAGTTCATTTGTCTCAAGTAAATCGGAAGGTTGAATTATCAGTGAAGGTACTTTATTGTGCTTCACTTATATATTTCTGTTTCAATGTTGGATAATTATCACATTTTAGATGTTAGTTTAGTTGTCTTCTTTTCGTTTTGTCCGGAGTCTGGATGTTCATTCTCATTGTGACTTCTGTATCCAGGTCATACTTCAACCACTTGAAGTTACTTGTAATTCAGAACTACTTTTGAATATCATGGAGTTTTACAACGTTTTAAGATCCTTCAAATTTCAACATGAAAGGGTAAGCATTGAAATTCATCCCCATTATATTGTGTTTTATTCATGGCTCATGATGGGAAAGAATGGAAAAAGGGAATCCATGAGGATGACCATTCATATGGGATAAAGGCAAGGATGATAATGATATTGTGTTCCATTCGTTGGGTGTTTTGTTTCTTTTGTAATGCCATAGCTTGGGTTTTCCTGTTGTCTATAGAATATTATTGTTTAGGATTTATCTCTGGAAAGGTTTTCATGCCAGTAGTCCTGTTAACGATCATCCTTTGCTACTTGTCAGTTGTTGATCTATCAGTATTTAATGGTGAGTTGTAATGGTGACCTTGATAGGAAGAGAAGCTATAGTTCCTTTAGGAACTTTTAAGTTTTAAAATCTTTTATTTTGCAACTTGCAAGTTTCTACTTAGGTTTTTCTTGAGATTTAAATATTGGTATGGATATCCATAAAGCTGGTTGGAGAAAGATAAATCTGTGGAGCTGCACCCAGGTGATTAGCATTAAACCTTAATTAGCTGTGTTGAACTGACCATAAGCGCATTCTCTAACAACCCCCCTCCTCCTCCTCTTTCATCTATCTGCTTATGTGGAGTATGTTCATCCTGAACTTTGCTTTCCTTATTCATGTCTATGTTCTATTAGGAACTAACTGAAGTTCTGACTCCATAAAGGTGAAAGTGGAAAATTTCCCCTGAGATTTTATTATCTTTCTTCAACCAAGCAGAATGCATCGGGAAAATTTTCTGTTGACAATGTTATATTCTTTTAGTCATAACCTTTAGTATCCAGAGTTAGGCTTTTCAAAGTTGCAATATGGAACAATTTATCATTGGATAATTTTATATTGGTGATGCTTAGAAGCTTGTGCCAAAACTGAAGCAGTATGACCTAAAAAAATGATTGAGAGTATCAGCTATCTTCCAAAGGGAAACTTTATGAACAATAGAAAGATGTCGGAAAATATTTAGATGACAAAGGGAGGGGAGTAAAGCAGACAAATTCATTATTTCATTCAATGGATCCTTTACATGCTTTTCTAATGGGAATTGCTTGTTGGGGAAGCGGTCATTGGCATTTTATGGAAACAATTAAGCGACTTCAAAGGAGATGCCACTAGAGTAATGCCAAGAAGAGAAACTACTCGTTGTAAGTAACAACCCGCAAGCAACTTGGGGTAAGAAGCAATCCTGATTTTTGTTGGAAAAAATCAAGCAACATGAAAGAGATGTAGCTGGATTAGCTTCAAGAAGAGAAACTACATTATTTTTACAAGAAGTAAAACATTCAAAAACTTAGGGTGCGTCAGGAACAGACAGAATTGTTTGTTTTTCTTTTACATTTATTTTGAAGTTATATATAAATATAGAAGAGAGAGATTTGGGAACAAGATGGAATAGAACATCTTGTTGAAGAAACTAACTCGGGAGGAGAACCAAGCGAGGTTGTTTTGGCTAATTATTGTACACCTTTTGACTTTTGAGCAAACGTAAGACTTTTTTTTTTTTTTGATAAGTAAAATGTAAGGCTTGTTCAAAAGTGAATGTGTGACGTTCCACATCGCCTGGAGGGAGAACTTGCCTGCACTTATAAGCGGGAATGCCCCTACATGTATAGGCACATTTTAAAACCGCGAGCGTCAAGAGGGTACTCCCACTCAGTCCTATTTCAGCCATTGGGGCTCGAGATACGTTCCCTGTGCTTCCAGCTTCCATGCTGGGCATTAAATGCGGCAGCCAAGATGTCCCATCCATGTCCGCTTTTGGTTCTGCAGACTCGTGCGAGACAGCTAGCTAAAACACTACTATAATTTTCCAAAGTTTTATCATCTTTATGAAGATGGTGTACAACTTGTAAATCCAAGAGAGATTTCTTTCCAATGCAGCTCAAATATCTTGATCAGTATGCGAAAAAAGACATTACAAATGGTTGATGCTCCATAGCATTCCACAACCTTGTCATTTTACAGCAATTATCAAGTCGTGTCTCATAAACTTGACTGTGACTTTTAGAATGGCTGACTGTCCTCCTTCATACAATTTATTCTATTCAAAATTGTTAGTGACAGGATGGGCTTAAATGATGGTAAATATTAGTTTTTGTCCTATTACAGGTTTTGTTGTCGCTAAATGGGATTGAAGATGTAAAAACAAGATTGTTGTCAAAAGCTGAGTGAGTTTTGCTACTTGTGATTTGGCTTCTAATTTTACTAGAATCTGATATGCCCATTGGTACTATTTGTAATGTATGTGAATCGAATGTGCTGGCATGTATATGTAGGTATTGCTTTTCTAGTCTTTAATTCATCTATCCATTTGGTCATTTGTTTGTCTATGCAGATATATTTTATCTAGTCGTAAGACGGTGATTTGGGATGTTAATTTCGTCAATATAATTGTAACCATTCCATGGGAAAATTCAAACTCAGAGCTACACAAAATGGTAATTCCTTTATCTGTTATCTTTGCATTGTTGAAATTTCTTTAGATTCCCATTCTTTCCTCTAGTTTTGAAATTCTTTCCAGTTTCAATGTAGAATTGGGCACGACTTTACTGTCGATTCTCGCTTCACACTAGTTCTGTCAATGATATGTGTAACACTTTTTGGTGTTGAATTTTTGCTTGCTTATAGAAGCAAAATCAAACTCGCTTCAATGACTAATATATATACTTTCAAATAGATATTATAGTAGTTATTGTGTTTCTCTTATTTTTTGTAGCTTTCAACAGCATTTCTTTGAATTGTTGTGTAATTGGTCAAATAGTTCAAACAAAAGTAGAAATAGTTATTTTGTTGGCTTCCATGCACTTGAACCCTATAACCAGTGAAAAAGCAACGCAATAGGAAAAAGAAAAAAGCAAACCTTTTTTTCTTGGATTCTACTGGCTCTTTGATTGGTGATATATACCTTTTATTCTGAAGTTTGCTTCTGGAATTATGGGTGTGTTGGGATCAACAAACGGAGTGGCTTAATTTAAATATTAGGATTCTTCTAAGTTGTGTCTACCTTTCAAAATTAAATATATACATGTTTGTTTTTATTTATGCGTGTGTTTATCTACTTCTGTCTTATTTTGAACTACTTTATTGTGCAGATACTAGAGTCAGGGGCTCTTTCCTTTGCATCCAAACGTGAAGTAGGTTCTTTTCCTTCAGATGTTGAAGATCAATCTCATGTCCTGAAAAACTTTGTTAATCACAGTTCCACCAGTGATATTTGTACAGGGTTACAGCATGATCTCTATGATCACTTTGAGTTGAAAATAAATGATTTTGACGTAAGGTTCTTATCCTCTTCCTTAATTGTTCTTTTTTCCATTGCATGAATACTAGACAAATAATCTGCATTGTACAGATGAAGATAATGATGCCTCACTGTCATCAAACTATATCAGTTTTGGAGAAATTTTGTGCTTATACTACCTTTGCGTCCTGCATCATCCCCAATGAATCAATACTGAAACAGCTCGGGGTAAGTAATCCCATTGAACATCTATAACATGCTGATATTTATTCTATAATCTGAGTAACATGGGCATTCTTATATTTTTTATTAATATATAAATGGAAGTTTTTACCTTGCAAATGATTGCAGTTTTGGTACTCACTCTGTCCCGAAGTAAGTGTCCTTTTTGGGACACTTTTTAAGGGGACATGCATTTAATGCATCTTTGAAATTCCTCAATAGCCCTTCAAAAGTTTAACATTGATAACTAAGAAAAGTTTTCAAAACTTGAGGATAATTTCAGATTTTATATTTTTATTTTTTATTTTAAACATTGACTTTTAGTAAGGGACACTTATTTTGGAAAATTCTCAAAATAAAAGATGGGACATCTCCCAAAAAAAAAGATGGACACTTATTGATGTAGGACGGTAGGACCAGAGTTTTGATATCAAGCTGATGTAGGACCAGAAAGAAAGTATGGGATGAGGAAGCAGAAGATGAGATGAGACTATACAAAGGAGATAAGAAGAAGATGAAGGGGATCAGGAAAAAAAATGAATAGATAGGCTAGACAGACAGGGTTTGAGGAGAGCAAGAAAAAAGGAGGAAGAAAAAAAGGGAAAGAAATCTAAAAATCACAGTAATAAATTCCGAAACTGAATCGTTTCGTTGCATATTAACCTTTATATAGGCATATAATGACAAAACCCTAAAAATGTTGCAATAATAAAGTACTAAGATAACCCTAAAATTGAACATTACAAAAATAATATATATATATATATATATATATAAATTTATTGATATATAGCCTTGTTCACGCCATGTCGATCTCATACTTTTTTTGGGATTTGATGTGTCGACTGTTAACCGAAACTTACCCACTGGAAACTCAACACATGAGTTGAGTATTTGTCTCTACGTTGCATCAGCCAATGACCTGTGAGGCTCCATGACAACATCAAAGACCACAAGTGTTGAACAAGTAGAGCTCTGAATATTATGTTGACAAGTTTTCTAATAGCATGTTAAAGATCAATCTTGTATGTGTAGTATATATAATTATATGCACATATATATTACAAGCATGTTTTATGTGGAAATTTACATTACAAATCTTGAAAATGTTTGTTATAGTTGGTTACTCTTGATAAATATATAAATGAATATATATTTTATGGATCTGTTGTACTCAGCTGTTCTTATGTTCAGGTTTATATCATTGCGTCATCACTTCTTGCACACTTCTCTCCATCAATATACGGTGCAGTTCTGGGATTAAAAGCAAATTTTGATATGCTGGACTCGAAATTGGACTCAGAAATCATGTCAACTGTTGATTCTCTTAATATCATGTCAATTGTACCAAACACTGCTGAAGATTTTTCAATTTCTGTTTTTGCGAACTTGGAGTTGATTCATTTCCGCGTCAACCTTGAAAATGATATAGAAAACAGCTGCATTGTCATGCTTGCTTTGCAAGAGTTAGATATTCGGTATGTTGGGCTATGAAAAGTAAACCTTATATTTTCATTTGTTTCTTGCTAGTTGGCCTTTATTCAATCAATAATTTCCATATAGTACAAAGCAAATTTATCTTTATAGAATATGGATACGTCTCAAACATTTCTTATTACATCACCTATACTTCCAAGATGGACCATAATTTCAAAAGGATTTTTTGATTTAATCACATTCACAATTCTTCTTAATACTTCGGACATGCATGGAACTGGCTTTTGATATTGAGTTGTCTTTCCTAATATAAATTTAAGGTATGATTACAGCAAAAAATACAATGATTTATCTACTTGAATCGTTTCAGAAAGAAGTGACACATGAAAAGGAGAAGTTGCATAGAATCTAGTCTTGAGTTCATAATTGTGCTACATGTATTGCAACTCGTCATATGTGTTTTTTGCATGTCCATGCTACATGTATTGCAATTCGTTTCTAGAACTGTCAAGTTGTTGCTCTTTTTTGGTTTTATCCATTTTTTGTGTCTGTTTCCATGCTTTCCCACCTCCAAAATCTTCAAAATTTTATGAGGCAGTGTCATTGTTTTTTTTCATTCTCCCCATTATTTATTGACCTTTGTCTTTGTGTTGGCTTTTTAATGCTGTCGTAGTACTTCCTCATGACTTATATTGACTCCAGTTTTTATTAGATGAAGGATCAAATGTACCAAATATACCCATGAGGCATTTTAAAATAGAGATGCCTGCTGAATCAAATGGAATTACCCTTAGAAAAATTAGACAAATACAACCCTACCATTAAGCTCCGTTTAGCCAATTTTCATCTCATATGAAAGGTTACCATTCTAGTGCAATTCTCGTTGTCACCATGACCTTTTTCAGCTCTGTGTTAAAACTTTGCTCTGGCTCTTTGATGATTGAATTTAAAACTCCTACTCTACTTACTTGAAAATGTTAGTCCGTAGTAATTAAATAAAAAATTTATCATAGCAATTACTTACTAGAATTTTATATGTACACTGTCCAAAAGTAAAATTCCTGTACTAATTTCTAAATTGCAGGTATGTTATTGGGAAATTCCCAGAGTGCTGGATCTCTTTGAAGGACTTGAGGATCAGCACATTTTCCTCGAAATGTGAGATAGACAGCCATATATTTTGTTCATCTGGAAATCAATTTGCTACCCGTTCTCAAGCACATCAGCATGACATGGGTGTTAGCAATCCAAGTGAAAATTGTTGTGACAAAAGTGCATCTGATGGAGGATGCTTTCTTTTACATTATAAAGCTTGCAGAAATTCTGACATAATTTGTCACAAATATGCAATGTGTTTGAGTAATATTGATATTCACTGCTACCCTCATATAATTGGATTGCTGGTTGGATTTTCTGAGAAAATATCTGAATATGGTTTGTCTCGTGTTCCTGAAAATTCGTTTAGCCCCTTCGTTGATGATAAAAATCCGATACCAGTGCCTGGGTTTTGCTTCAAAAGGTTTGGTTTTTCAAACTTTTATGAAACTGGTTACTCCGAATGGGCAAGCATTCCATTGGATCATTTTCCTTTTGTTACTATTTACAATTTTGGTTCTCTTTGTAACCTTAAGAATTCACTTATCTATGACACTCCTGGATGGAGGAAAATTTTCAATTTGAGGGAGAGAGAGATAAGAAGCCCAAGTTTCTGTGTGAAGGAAGGATGTAATATGCTAAATGCCCCACCATTGAAATCCACATTTGGTTCAGATGCATTGCCTCTGTCACAGAGTGTTGGTGACATTGATCCACTTGTTGTTGATTCAAATTTGAGTGGAGTCAGAGTACATTTCCATGATTCATCATGCATTGTTGGAACAATTACGCTCCCCACCTCTAGATTTTCGCTCTCCGCCAATAAAGACTGTTTCGACATATTGTGTTCTACAGATGGATTGATTCTCTCTTCATTATGGAGTACGAAAAATTTCCATGACTTTCTATGGGGCCCTTCTTTTCCAAGTCTTTCTCCTATTTTGAATATGCGCATTAGGAAAGGCAATGCTGGATCATTGAAATCTGAACTTGAAATAAGTTTCAGCACTCAGCATGTTACCTGCGTTTTGCCACCTGAATTTTTGGCTATCATTATTGGATATTTTTCATTGCCTGATTGGAGCTACAATGCTATTGAGAAGTCTGTTACTGGAACTCCCAGGTATAAGGATTCAGGAAGTAGTTCCATTACTTATAAGTTTGAGATACTGGACTGCATTTTGTTAACACCTGTGGAGACTGACGACCATCAGTTTCTAAAACTTGAAATTCCACAGTTCTACTGTAGTTTTCTCCATAATAGTGACACAAATCTACTGAAGGACATTACTCCTGAATGTTTGGTTCGAGCAGATAAAATTGCCGATAGAAATCACTGTTTAAACTTATTTGGACGGGATTTGTCTCTATATCTCCTGCTGTTAAAGGATGATGCATTTAATCCCTTAATAATGAATCAAAGTACTGGACAGGGAGATATCACCTTAATTTCACCACTCAGTGCTGATATATGGGTCAGGATACCGCAGGAAAGTGAATCTTCTTGTGTAAGCTCTCTCTCTCGGACATGTATCATGGCGAGCATTGACAATTGCCAGCTTATTGTTGAAGGTAAAATGCGGTTTTATTTATTTATTTATTATTTTTTATTTATTTTATTCCAGTTCAGTTGGAACCTAAATTTCTTTCTGTTCATCTTTCTCTTTATTGAATTAGTTTGCCACTCTGTTTTTGGTTACAGATGGTTATGTTATTGCTGGATTTGAAGCATTAGTGGATGTCATAAATCAGTTTTCCTCTGTTCATGGAGTATCTAAAGGTTTTACATCTGACGTTTTACAATTTCTCCAGTTGAAGAGGAGTATGAAGGAAACCGGTACACTTCTGCCTGAAGACTCAACTGTGACATGCACAGAAATGAGTTTCTGTTTCAATTCACTGTCAATAAATTTATATCGCTCAAGAAGGGAATCATTGTCTTCAGAGTTGGTTGCCAAAGCTAATATGCAATTGACATGCTCTGCATCATGGAGAAATGAGATACCCCTTCGCTTGGATATTTCCTTTTCTTCTCTAGCGCTATTTTCACCACTTCATTCTGTTATATTAGCCCGATGCAGTTCTTTCTCAGTCTCACCAGTTCTTGACATGCATCTTTCAATGTCAGAGCAAGGCGAAAATGAGCTTCATGTTTCCCTTCCTAATCTAGATATTTGGTTACGTTTATTTGAGTGGTCTGAGGTCGTTGCCCTATTCAATTCTTACACTTCACAATTGGCTAAAACTTCAATTGTGGATGCATCATCAAAGAATTCAAATTTGACAGTGGATCGAATTGAAGATGTGGAAGTTCATGGTTCTCAAAACACGAAAAGGGATGGCACATTTCTTATTGTGAAGTCGGATAATATTGATGTAACGATTCATATCCCTGTTTGTGTTAGCTTAGAAGCATTCAGTGTATCTGGGGAGCTTGACATTCCAGAGGGGAGTTCTTCAGAAGATATATGTGACATAGTTGAAGGAAAATGTGATAACTTTATTGCCATTACTTTGCAAAGTAGACATTGTGAACTGGTTATAAATGGCAGAACCGCAAGATTAAAGGCCAATTTGGAAAAAACAAATGGAATAGTGAAGATATGTCAGGATAATAGTGTTCACTCATGGCCCTTTTTTCAGTTATTTGAAGTTAATGTTGTGGCAGAGATTTGTAGTAATGAGATGGAGCAGGTTCATGTCAAAGCGGAAGTTCAATGTCACTGTCTAGATGTGTGGCTTTCATACAATGTTCTCTACTTCTGGCAACATATCCCATTCAGATTTCCTGAAGCAGGATCTTCCCAGTTTGCTTTCAGTTGTTTCAACTTCAAAATCCAACTAGGGAAGGTTTCTCTTTTGTTAACTGATGCAAGGGTATGTCATTTTCTGAAATCACATCAGTTATGGTTTATTTATGGTATTTTTAATTGTTTTCAATACTATGTAATGGCTTTCCTGATTGTTAGAGTAATATGTGATGAAAAATAGTTTTTGTTGCGTTACTTAATGTCTATTAACCTCTTAGTTTCTCTTCTGGCTTTACTTAATGTCTTTTAACCTCGTTGAAGGTTATATATTTAAGTTACACCCTCTCTAACAGCTTAAGCTTTTGGAGTAGATGGATGTTAACATGGTATCAGAGCCAAAGGTCTCGAGTTCAAACCTCACCGTCACCCTAACTAAAAAATTGAAAAGCACGTGTTGGACTAAAAGAAGGCCACACGTGAGGGGGCCCGTGTTGAAGGATATATATTTACATAACTGAAAGACCATCAGTTCAATTTTACATTTTCACTCCCTTTAAGATTTTGCAAATCTAATATCGACTGTCTTCTGCTTGTGTACTGAATCATTATAATTTGCAGAGATTTAACCATTGACCAATTAGAGTTCTTGTGGTTTTCCACTATTGCCATGTTAACCAATCTGATACCATCCGTTCCATTGGATATTAAAATTTTGTATTTGTTATATTCTTTGTAATTTATGGTTCTGATCCTACAGATAAAAAAATCACAGCAATTAATCAGCTTATTCCAGTGTTAGTTTTCTGATGTTAATTTTATGTCTTTGTGTTCCTGCAGTGGAGCTCCAATGGACCTCTATTAGAAATTCTTGTGAGAAATTTGCTCCTGGATGCTAACATGAATGACAAAAAAATGGAGTGCTCAGTTTCAGGCGACCTTCAAGTGAACTACAATAACATTAACAAGGTATATTAGGTGTGCAAGCACCAGTATCTCTGTTCTTTCTTGCAATAACGATCTAATAATGATCTGTTACTCATATCCAATGCTTCCAGGTGTTATGGGAGCCTTTCGTCGAGCCTTGGAAATTTCAGCTAAATGTTACTAGAAAATATGAGAAGAGTGCCCTACTAAACAGTGCCATCATGACAGATTTCTGTCTCTTTTCAACAGCACAGCTTAATTTGAATGTTACAGAATCCCTTGTTGAGGTATTGATGTTCTACCATTTCATTATCTAAAGTTTAACTTTTGACTTACTGACTTTTACTTACAAGAAAGCCACCATGTGAAAGGGAAAACTACAAAAGGTGGTTATCTTACAATAAAAACGAAGGCAAATATTTTAAATACTTGTTCATTTCATAAAAACCTGAATCTGATATCACACAATGCTCTGTGTGTGGCTCCCATTTTCTTGGATGGCCTTAGTCTGTGTGATGAACTTCAAAAATTGATCCAATTCCAATCAATACCAGGGTACTTTAGATGCAAACTAACAAATATCTTTGCCAGAGGTGTTAAATTATTTTTTCACCAGCATTACATAATGGGATACTTCCATTATGATTAACGTAATAAATTTTTCTCCATTTATAGTTCCAGACAACAACGTGATGTTATTTATAAGCTTGCGTATCATTTTTCCAACATGCATTAAGAGCTACAGTCAGTTGAATCATATAACTTATGACTGATTCCTTTTTTGTTTTCTAAGGTTGTTTTCAGGGCAATTGAGATGATTAAGGATGCTTGGGGTCCAGTAGGCGTGAATAGGGATGGAAACCAAAGATTTTTAAATTATCAGAATCGTGAAGGTTTATGCACAGGAAGATATGCTCCTTATGTACTACAAAATTTGACTTCCTTGCCTCTAGTATTCCATGTCTTTAAAGGGCCAGTATATGTTGATGACATGAAGGCATCATCATTGAATGATGGGAAACTTTTGCAACCAGGTTCTTGTATTCCAATTTACGTTAATGAAACTCCAGAGGAACAACTCTTCCACTGCTGTCCTTCTCATTCTTCTGACCGACTGAATGATAAGCAACCAAATGGGGTGGTGCATCATTATATTATGATCCAGCTTGATGGAACCTCTGTACCTTCTGCTCCTATTTCAATGGATCTTGTAGGTGTGAGTTACTTTGAGGTAGACTTTTCTAAGTCATCAAATAATATAGGAGTTGATAGTATTCGGGATGCTTCAAAAAACAATAAAAATGTCGAAGAGAACAATCAAATCGATGCAAACAGTGGATTTGTCGTTCCTGTGGTGTTTGATGTTTCGGTTCAGCGGTATAGTAAGTTGATACGCTTGTACTCATCGGTATGTAGAAATTAAAAATATGTTTCTTATAATTTTAAATAGTTTCTAGTGTTTATTATATTTCTATATGTTTCATGGCTTCCACTTACGCTGTATGTTTCCAGGTGATACTCTTCAATGCAACTTCAATACCACTTGAGGTGCGGTTTGATATTCCATTTGGAGTGTCTCCTAAGGTATTTAGATGGATGAAAGTTGTTCTGCTTTATCCTTCCTTGCAATGGCCTTTCACATCACTTGCATTGTGCCTAAACTTTTAATCTTGTTATTTTCAGATCCTAGATCCAATATATCCTTGTCAGGAGTTTCCGTTGCCTCTACATTTGGCTGAAGCTGGTCGCATGAGATGGCGTCCAGTTGGTCACACTTACCTATGGAGTGAAGCTCATAACATCTCAAATATTCTTTCACATGAAAGTAGGATTGGATTTTTGCGTTCATTTGTTTGCTATCCATCTCATCCAAGCAGTGATCCATTTCGCTGCTGCATATCAGTGCAAGATATATGCTTACCTTCAACCAGCAAGCCAAGTAAGGGTTCATCTCGTCACATCAATAGTACTGTTAAGCAGGCCTTTGAAGATTCTGGCCAATTATTGCATAATGTGGACAAGTCAAATAAGCGTTTCATTCACCAAGTGACTTTAAGCAGTCCGTTAGTAGTGAAAAACTATCTTCCAGAGGCCTTATCATTGACAATTGAAAGTGGCGGGGTTAAACGTACTGCATTACTTTCAGAGGTTTGTGGTGTATTTTTTGTAACCTTAGGGATCCATAATTCTCAGTGTTTGCTTAAGGTGGTTTGGTGCTACCATTGATTAATCGAGTTGTATATTTACTGATCTTTTCAGGTTGAAACTTCTTATTTTCATATTGATTCTTCGCATGAACTTGGATTAGCTTTCCATATGAATGGATTTAAACCTTCAATACTGAAATTCCCACGTGCAGAAAGTTTTAGCACAACCGCCAAGTTCAGTGGAACAAAGTTCTCTTTATCTGAAATCGTTAATTTTGATCCTGCTTCATCTCATGGTAATGTATACTAGTGAACTTTTTTGTCAAGATGATGTTAATTTTTTTTTTTTTTTATTAAATTTCTAATAGCGTTGGTATTAAATTGTTTTAGGTCCAATATATGTGACTCTGGAAAAGATCATGGATGCATTCTCTGGAGCTCGTGAAATCTGCATTTTTGTCCCCTTTTTGTTATATAATTGCATTGGTTTTCCCCTCATTGTTTCAGACTCTACCAATGAAATGAAAGGATATGACTGCACTATTCCTTCATATTATGATTTGGATGAGCAAGACCTAAACCTAGGAAGACAAGATGGTCTAGGTCTTCTTTCTTCTAATCAAGATTTGAATGTTACAGCACTGGACTATGATAGGTTGAGCAATTCTGCTTCAAAAAATCACATTGTCTCCACTAGGAAGAAAGTAGACTCCAACAGTGGGAAGCTTTTGAGCAAACCCTTGGTCCGCGAAAATTCAACAACAATTATTCTTGAGCGTTCAGATGAACATGATTTACATGCTCGAAGAGCTTCGCTAAAAAGTTCGAGGAACGGATTGAGTTCAAGCAGTCAGTCAAATTTAGACTTTTCTGATTTCATAGGAATTGGTCATGAAAAAGTTAAAAGTTGCATGTATTCTCCGAAACCCAACTCCTCTGCTGGTGAATTTATGGTTAAAGTAAGTCAGCAACTGCCTGAATGTTATACAGAAAGCACATCAAAATGTTCTTGGTCTAGCCCGTTTCTTCTCGTTCCACCAACTGGTTCAACCAGCGTTCTTGTTCCTCAACCATATACAAATGCTGCATATATAGTATCTGTTACAGCAAGTGCAATTGCTGGACCTTTTTCTGGAAGGACAAGAGCCATCACTTTCCAGCCCAGGTACAATCTTTGGCATCACTCTGATATTTATTGAATTCTGTAATTTATTTTTATACGATTATGGTTCCCTCTCCTGTTACCTTTTTTTTCTTTTCTGCAGATATGTTATCAGCAATGCATGCAGCAAGTATTTATGTTTTAAGCAAAAGGGAACTAATTTTGTTTCTCATCTGGGAATCGGACACCATTATCATCTTCACTGGACGGATACAACAAGGTATATGAAAGTATATTCTCACTAAGTGATGCAGCCAGAAAATCCTTAATTTTCTGCAATGAAATTTGTGTTTTTTAGAAACTTTCCATATTTTACAACTTTCCTTTATTTTCAGCAACTTTCCAATTTTTATTTTAATTTATTTTTGGTAGTTAGCTAATATAAGCTTTATATATATAAAGCCTTGTAATTGCTAGGGTTTGATTATTAGTTGAAGAGATTATTTTACAGCAATTATAGTTTGCTGTGCAATTCTCCTTTCTCTTGCATCGTTCTTTTATTTTGTTTCAATATTGCTGTGAAGACAATTTGATCGTCTCCTCTTGGTAAGGCGGCATCAGTTCGGTATCAGAGCTTTGGTTTCGGCTTTCCGATTTCTCAATCATGCTTCCACGACAACCAGGAGGAGGAAATTGTAGGATGTAGGGTCCAGCAACCCCAAGACAAGGTAGAGTTTTTGCAGAAACAAGTTGATTTGTTGACTCAACTATTGGGTCAATGTGTTGTCAACCTGCCGGTTGATGACAATGTTCCAGTGGATGATGTTGTGTCAAACACCAAGACAATTGCGGAAAATCTGTTCTATTTTCTGCGTTTCCATAGATCACTTGACGAGCGGACTGACTGTTGTTGGCAGATAAATATTAATTTCGAGATTTGATGTTTGCCTTGAGCTTTAGTTTTTTGGCATTCTGCTTCTCTTGAGTAAGTCATGTGCCTAATAAGAGAGTTATGTGACTATTTTAGGGCTGTTTTGTCATTTTTAACGTCTTTTGTTCTGTTGGACAGAATAGTAGTTCTTAGATTTATATTTGATAACGATTAGGATTGAGTCTTTGCTAGTGCATCCCTTTTGGCTTATAAAAGGGTTGTTCCAAATTTTATTCTGCAACTTTTTTGGTATTATCAATATATTCAGCTTGTTATGCATCTTTCTACCTCTCCCTTTCTTTTGGGATTGAGTTGTGGGTGTTTAAGCTATTCTCTAGTTTGATCTAGCTCTCTGTTTTCCCTTCTTCTGGATTTTTTTCCCCTCTTCCATAGCTGATTGCATTAGTTGGTATCTAAGCAAGTTTTGGTCTAGTGGTTTTATGTTGGGTAATAAGATCTCTCTCTTAGGTTTTGCAACATGTTACTAAGGAGAAGAAACCCACCTTGCAGACTTGGCGTTCGACCTGATGAGGACATGGCAGTTGATGAACAACAAGTGCTTGCTCTGATAGAAGATCTAAGAAGGCACATTGAAGCTTTTAGCCCAGCTTGTTGCACCAACCCCAACCCCAACCCCTTCTCAAGATGGTGTTGAAACTGAGGAGGAGGACAATCTGGATGAGGATTTTGTTAATCTTCTTTGTAGAAACGCAGCACCCAGACCAAAACCTAGTCCATTTGAAGAAAGGCATTGGGATAGTGGCTTTAAGATGGAAACTGAATTTGCAGGAATCTTGGTGGAGAAGAAGAACAACCACAAGAAGAAGAGGAACCTATTTATGATAATAATGGCGAGTCTAATGAAAACATTTTCGTCAATCGTGAGGAGTCATGGTTGGAAAGGTTCCGTAACATTGACTGCTATATAACCATTCATTGACTGGAGTTTGCCTCCAATTTTGGATGACGAACCACCCATTGAATCATACGAGTAAAAAATGTCTTATGTATTGGGATCAACTAGCGATCTTTGATTAGGAAGGTTCAAAATAAGAATCTCAAAACGAAGGATGCTATGAGAATGTGGTGGTAACAATAGCAACGGAGAAAAATGAAGTGCTTAACCTTTCACCAATGGGAGTTTTGCAAGAATACAAGTTTGACCATTGGTTGGTGTTGAAGATTCGATCACTAAAACGAGTTTACATAGGTTGGAAAATGTGGTGAATCATGAAACTTTTGGATCCTTGGGAATGAAAATAATGGATTTCACTTTTATGATATGATTTGGGGTGAATTACAACTGCCAGGCATTTGTTGTAACAAAAATTAAAGTTGATTTTTTAGTTCAGGATATATGTTCCACCGAATTTTGCGAATCTACACAATATCAAAGGAAATCTAGCAAAATCCATGTTTATTATGAAAATGTATTCTTTTTGTTAGTATAAAAAGATTATTGTTTTTTATTCAAGTTTGGAAAAGAAGAGGGGATGGAACACCATGCTTAGATTTTTTATTGATCGTTGAAATTTACTTCGATCTCGAGGACGAGTTTTCTCTCATATGGAGGAAACGTAGCGCAGATGGAAGTGGACTTTGTTCAAACAGTTAACATCCTAAACAGTTGAGCATCCTAAGAAGACTAGACTGAGATTGCATTAATAGGGGCAGCATTGTTTTTTTATTTTTTATTTTTGGTAATTAGGGGCAGCATTGTTTATGGGTTTTAAGTCATTTAGTTAAGTTTTAATTTTGTCTTAATTTCCTATTTAATGTTTGCCTTCAGCTTTAGTGGTGATATTTTTGTCATTTATTTTTATTTTTTATTTTTTTTAATTGGGTTAATTGTATAAAAGAAAGAATTATGTACAAAGGCACAGAGGGCATTCCCTCAGAAAATAAGAAATATCATGCAAACATCAAGCATCGTCAAGCATAAAGGCCGAACAAAGAGAGACCATTCCAATACAGGAAAAACCAACAGAGAACGCAACTAAGGTAAAAGATCTTGGAGCGTAGAGTTAGTAACATCTAGAACTTCAAAAAGAATCTGCCTAGCCATCTCTTGTGGAGATCTAGAAGTTGTTCCATGCAGTCTCAAGTTCCTCTCCTGCCAAATGCCCCAAAGAACTGCCACTAGCAAACAATAATGAATCTTAGTTGTATTCTGAATAAACCATCCATATAGGTCCAGAAAACTGGAGCCAGAAAATCGCTGCCAACCCATCACTCTCCCCAGCCATGTCCAAATGTCTTGAGCAAAATGGCAATTCACAAATATGTGATCCCCAGTGTCACACTCCTTATGACAAATAGCACACCTAGAAGCAAGCTGAAAATTCCTTCTCTGCAAATTGGACATGCTAGGTAATCTGTCCTGAAATGTAATCAATCCGATGACAGACCATCTCGGCCTAGCTTTACCCCAACATACCCCATACCATTCCACTTCTGCATTAGTCTCTCTGGAAGTAAATCAAGCCTTTTTGAATGAAAATCCCCCTCCATCCCATAATAATCGATCTTTTCTAGAATGTAAAGGAATGGTAGACAAAAATTCTCTAATAGGTCCAAATATATCATCTTGAAACATATCCAGATTCCAACTCCCATTGGCTAGAAGACTGTTAAGTGTAGCTTCCATAGGTAACCTAAATCTCCTAACCACTCTATGACTAAACCTCTGTAACAGTGTTTGTCCATCGCACCATGGATCAGTTAAGATTTCAATTAATTGACCATTACCCACTGAGAAGTTAACATGCTGTTGCATTTTCTCTATAGTATTTAGCATTGCCTTCCATATAACAGAATGAGATGTTCCCGGAATAGCATTCCAATAAGAGGAACGATGAAGATATCTATTCTTGAACCATGGGATCCATAGCCTGTCTTTGCTCATTAGAAAGTCCCAAGCCAAAACACTACGAGGAGCAACCTGCAAATCCTTCAATTTACAAATACCCAGCCCTCCTTCCACCTTAGTTCTGGTAATCAAGTCCCAGCTCAAGAGGTGAATTTTTTTAATGTTCTCTCTGCTGCCCCCCAAAAAATCCCTACACAATTTCTGAATATGATTTATCACAGCCACAGGAAGCCGAAACACATTGCACCAGTATAAGCACATAGGAGTAACAACTGACCGAATCAATTCCGCCTTCCCTGCAACTGATAACAACTTTGTATTCCAAGCATTGAGACGCTGATTGACTTTATCAACCAATGCAAGGCAATGAAAAATTTTCAACCCAGTAGAGTATAGAGGTAAACCCAGATACTTCAAAGGAAGAACATCTTCTATATTTTTGTCATTTTGCTTCTATTTAGAAAGCATATGCCTATTAAGTGTGTCATGTGACCATTTAAGGGTGGTTTTGTCATTTTTAGCACCTTTTATTCTGCTGGACAAAATAGTAGCTCTTTGATTAATATTTATGTGAATGGTTAGGATTGAATCTTTGCTAGGACATCCATTGTGGTTTATAAAAGGGTTGTTCCTAGTTGTAATTTTATAGAACATAGATAACAATCAATTATTTTCACTTAATAACAAAACCCTAGCAGCTTTCTACCTCTCCCTTTCTTTTGGGACTGTGTAGTGGGTGTTTAAGCTATTCTCTAGCTTGATCTAGCTCTCTGTTATCCTTCTTACAGATGTTTTTTCTCTCTTCCATGGCTGATTGCATTAATCGATCATGGTATTTGAGTAAATGATTAAAATTAATATGTTATTAATTGTGATAACATAAGACAAATTCATATTTATATCAGACCTATTCACTTGGTGTCAGTGTCTTGGGTAATGAACCTATATATGTGTGTGTGTGTGTGTGTGGGTGTGTATATGTTCACTCAACCTCCACTTTTGACAACCTTACCACTTGACAAACAGGAGGTAGTTTTAGAAAAAATGTGGGTGTGGAGGGGTGTAGGACTAAATTTTCATGATCTAAATTAATCTCTAAACTTAATACAAGTAAAATTGTTTATTTATTTATTTATTATTATTATTATTATTATTTATAGCATCTTTCTGACTTTCGGGTAGTGATGTGCCCTTATTTCTAGCAATTGTTTTTTGTGTCAAATTTTCGGTGCCATATCTTTTATTTGTATTTTCATTTTCATTCTTGTTTGTAATGTCATGCTTCAACATGTTGCGGGGACTTACTAGTTTCCGTTCGTTTCAATGAACCTGGATGGCAATGGTCAGGGTGCTTCTCGCCAGAGGATCTTGGTGATACTTAGGTGAAAATGCGAAACTATGTTCCTGGGGCAGTAAATATGATACGTGTGGAAGTGCAGAATGCTGATATTGCCTATAAGAATGAAAAGATTGTGGGGAACCCTGATGGAAATTCTGGGACAAACTTGATTCTTTTATCTGATGATGATACAGGCTTTATGCCATACAGAATTGATAACTTCTCGAAGGAGGTTGGTGTATATTCATTGAGCATTTTCACTGAGTACTTGGAATTAAGGCTTTGTTGAGTAAACCTTTTTTCCATTTTTTCTTTTCCTAATGTGTAACTTTAAGAAGCTACTTAATTTATTCCCATAATATATTTGTGTAGTGGTTACCAATTTTATCAAAGTATTACTTGTTATTCGAATTTGTAATATACATTTAGATCATCCATACGCTCAATGCAGTTCTTCACTGTCGTTAGTATCTAAAACTATTTGCTCATTTTGTTAAATAGATGTTTCTCACAGGCAGTGATTTAAGTATTGTACTCTCTGCGTGATTAACAATACTTGAAACTAGTTGCTTAGTTTTATACATAGTGAAAAATTACATCTCTGTGCAAACTAAGCAAGTTGAAATGGTTCTTGGTGTGGACCAGCTCTGACCCAACACAGAACAGTTGACACTCCTTTTGCAGTTTCAAAGATCTTTCTTGCCCAATAACAGATTAATCTTTTCTTCATGTGCGCTCTCTCTCTCTCTCTCTTACACACACACACACACACACAAACACATGCACTTTTATACTCACGAGATACACACTTTCCAAGTAGTTATACTAGAGTGTTATTAAGTGAAAATAATTGCTTGTTTTATAGTGTTCTATAAAATTAAATATAGCTTGGAATGATTGAATTATTGAAAACGCAGTCTTCCAATTATCACTTAATAGAACCATAACTGCACAGCTTATCATGAAGCTTTTTTTTTTTCCCCCGCATTGTAGAGGCTACGGATTTATCAACAAAGGTGTGAAACTTTTGAAACTCTTATTCACTCGTACACATCTTGCCCTTATGCATGGGATGAGCCCTGCTACCCGCATCGGCTCATTATTGAGGTATGCCTTCCAATTTTTAGTTCAGATATTGAATAATCCAAGATTATTACTGATTAAGATTTATTAAAAAAATTGTAAGGTGCCTGGAGAGCGTATCTTGGGGTCATACTCTCTTGATGAAGTGAAAGAATGGGCAACTGTATGCTTACCTTCAACTTCAGAGGTAAGTTGTTCTGGTTTTCATTCATGCTCTTTTCTACCCTGCGTGCACAGTGTGCGAAAAAGATATTAATGTATATGCACTTATCGAATTAAAGAGAACAATTTTTATAATAGTTTGTATAGATTCTCTTCACAAACAATATTGTTCAAATTAATTTTTGAAATGGTTTCTGTGAATATTTTGGTAGGGTGTGACTATTACTGCATGGACCACTCTAAAAGAACCGCAAATCATTCTCTTGAAGTTCACCCTCTTCATTATAAATGATCCGCTTGCCCCAAAATGACCTGGACCATTATGGAAATCCCAATTAATTGGGCCTTCCGGTACAAATCAAATAGAAATCTGATATTATGATGATCCAGGTAGCATAAATATTTTTTGGGAGAAGTTGATTGTTGAAATGATAAAAAACAGAAGTACAAGCAGATAATAATTCTAATTGAACAGATGAAGTGGCTTTGATAAGTTATTCACAACATTTGGATTTTTGTTGAGAGTCAAGACACAAATTCAATGAAAGTTTTTTAACCTGTTATGAAAAAAGGATCGAATAGGGAGTTTTGAGAGTAAAAGAAAAATAAATGACAAGGAAAAATAAAATAGCGCACACACAACAAGACAAAGATTACGTGGTTCGGTTGTGCCTACATCCACGGGGAGAAGACAAAACAATATTTCACTTTGGAAATAAAGAGATACAATGCTTATGTGGCTTACACCCAAAACCCAATTACACCCTGAACTCTCTCACACTTTGCTTTTCTTTACTAAGCAAATCACTCAAATTTTGGATGCTTCAAGGATGCCATGGACTAGGCTATTTATAGCCAATTTATGCTTGTTGATCAAGCACATGGGTTGATACCAAAAACAGCTTGGAGATCACACATAGAAGCTTGCTCAATACAACAACTTAGAGGCCACGTTCAGCTTCTTCATCAATCAACTTGGCTGCCAAGCATTTCTTATGGCATGGGTGACGTATGTTGATGATGTAATGGGTGAGGTGGAAAAATAAATTGAGCCACATAATATTCTAACAAATCTCCACCTTGGCAAAAATTCAAATGAGCCACTGTATCTCTGCAAAACAACCTGTCTTTTCCACAAAACAAACTAATTAAGAATTTTAGTTAAGTTTGAGTCATCCTCAAACTTAACCCTCGGGCTCTTATTCTTCAATCCATGCATGCCTTGCGCAGCCACAAGTATACCTTCGGTATTTGTGTCAAACTCTAAATGCTTACTAAAAGTAACTTCAGAAATTCTAAGTTTGACATCTCCTTCAACAACCTTCTCCAACCGCCCACAAACCACCGGCTGGTAACGAAAAGTCATCTTTTCACCCTTGTGGAGAATAGGACGTCCTTGACTTTTCCTCGCATCTCTGTTGTGACCAATTACTTGTCTCCCACACATCTTAATGGCACTCAAATGGACCATCTCATTGCCACCAAGATTATCACAAGTCAATGTCACACCTGTCCTCATTGGTCTGCCTCCGTGTAAGGACTACTGCAATTTCGGTTGCCATCTGAAAATGGATTTCATTCTCCCACCATGTTGTGTAGTCTCCTCACAACCCTTTTGAGAATTAGGATCGTCACTCCTCTTTTCAACTCTTCTTTTGCCAAAACCTGAACGTAAATTTATGCTAGCTGTAGAAGACCCTGTAGAAGCTCCACCTGTTACTGTATTCCCTTGAAAAAGATACAAATTTTTCACCTTGGTGCCCTGTAGCACCACAAGAGAATCCATCACGACCATCATTACTCCACCCTCTG
>JAOTQH010000031.1:3793057-3804771 GCA_025631255.1 Cornus kousa
ATGCTTACCTTCAACTTCAGAGGTAAGTTGTTCTGGTTTTCATTCATGCTCTTTTCTACCCTGCGTGCACAGTGTGCTAAAAAGATATTAATGTATATGCACTTATCCAATTAAAGAGAACAATTTTTATAATAGTTTGTATAGATTCTCTTCATAAACAATATTGTTCAAATTAATTTTCGAAATGGTTTCTGTGAATATTATGGTGGGGTGTGACTGTTACTGCATGGACCACTCTAAAAGAACCACAAATCATTCTCTTGAAGTTCATCCTCTTCATTATAAATGATCTGCTTGCCCCAAAATGACCTGGACCATTATGGAAATCCCAATTAATTGGGCTTTCCAGTACAAATCAAATAGAAAGCTGATATTATGATGATCCTAGGTAGCATAAATTTCTTTTGGGAGAAGTTGATCATTGAAATGATAATAAACAGAAGTACAAGCAGATAATAATTCTAATTGAACAGATGAAGTGGCTTTGATTCGTTATTCACAACATTTTGATTTTTGTTGAGAGTCAAGACACAAATTCAATGAAGGTTTTTTTACCAATTTGATGAGATTATTTTTTGGGATCAGTCATGGTTTTCCAAACTTCATGGGTGGTATGGACAAATCCCTCACTTCATATACTTATCCCAGAGTTAAAAAAAAATAAAAAAGGAAAAGAAAATGGAAAAAGAAAGAAAAGAAGAGAAAGAAAGAAATCACGGTACTATCAATTCTTATTATTTAGCTTGCTTTTGCCAGGAACTCCAAGTTCTAATTAGTTAGCTTCCTTATGGCATGAATTTGAAGTTCACTGACCGGAATTAAGAATATATAGTTTAAGCAATAAACATGTTGCAAATCAATTTATGAGAGAAGAAGTTGAAAACTATAATAGTAGATGTTGCTCCTTTCAAAAGATCTTTGAATTTTCAACTTTCGAAATATGATATTGACAAATGAGTGAGAAAATTTTCAGGAAGCCAAGACCGATGCAATAAATGGTAGAGTAGAGAGCTATGGAGATCTGTTATTGATATGCTTTTAGATCTTTATTTTCATTTTCATAGTTTTGTATTTTTTTGATTTCTGTTGGTTCTGTTATCAATCTTCACACAAAATATTCATTGTTAGTTGTCACTTGTACTTCGGAGTTTGATTCCGCTATCTATCAATTGAACTAATGGTTTACATTTTCTTCTCTCAGAAGCCTGAAAGAACTTTGCTTGTTTCTGTCCGTGCTGAAGGAGCATTGAAGGTGAATTTTAAAATTTTGGAGTTGGCAGCAATCTTTTCACTTCTGTTCCTTCAGAACTTAGTGGTTACTTTTTTCAATACAGGTTCTCAGTATTATTGATTCAAGTCATCATATTTTGATTGATATGAAGGATCCCCGTGACCCTCAGATTAAAGAAAATAGAAAACACGACCAGAAACAGGAAACTTTTGTTGATTACAATGAGAAGATATCAATTGCTGTTCCTTTTATTGGAATTTCGTTGATGAATTATTATCCACAGGTAGGAGTGGTTTGGGGGGTAGAACTTTACCATTCATAGGCCATCACTATTTTTGAATTCTGCTTTGGCTGCCTTTTCTTTTGTAGGAACTACTTTTTGCATGTGCAAGAAACACATCGATTGATCTGCTCCAGAGTCTGGATCAACAAAAGTTTGCCTTACAGATCTCATCTTTGCAAATTGATAACCAGTTGCAAAGTACTCCATACCCTGTGATCCTGTCCTTTGATCATGAAAATAGAAGTAATTTAGTCGGGCAGATGAGAAATAAAGATGAAAATACAAAGATCAAAAACGAAACCGTGATGCAAGTTGCCAGTGGAAGTCCATGTGAAACTGTATTCTGCTTTTCTGCTTCTAAGTGGAGGAATGAAAATCTCTCATTGGTTTCATTTGAATATATAAGTTTGAGGTGTGTTTTACTGTGTCAAGTTTACCTCATAAATTTTGTTAATACCTTCAGTGCTTGATATATGCTGTTCAATGCTTGCAGAGTGGCAGATTTTCACCTAGAGCTCGAGCAAGAAGTGATCTTAAGCTTGTTTGATTTTTTAAGAACTGTATCTTCAAGGTTCAAGAGCAGAGTCTTGACTTGTATGGATTCCACAACATATCCCCTTGTCTCTGATGTAGGTTTTACGAAAAAATACTCGTCACAAGTTGAGGCTCATGAATATGTGAAAGCAAATTGGGACCAACACTACTTGATGAATGATTCTATGTTTATTGAAAAGTGCAAAAGCAGCTATTTACCACCTTCAATAGTTCCAATTGGAGCTCCTTGGCAGAAAATATACCTCTTAGCCAGAAGACAAAAGAAAATTTATCTCGAAGTGTTTGATTTAGCACCCATCAAGTTGACATTAAGGTGAACCTGTTGTTGTTCTGTTGGTGGATGTTATCCCTATATCTATACTTAGCTCTTAGTTCATTATTGATCTGCTAACGTACATTAATCTTTTTCTTACAGCTTTTCCAGCAATCCATGGATCATTAGAAATGGGGCTCTTACATCAGGAGAGTCTCTTATCCATGTAAGTAGCAAGATCTTTTAGAGAAGACATCAAAATATTATATTGTGATGTAGGACAATATTTAAGAATTTTTTGTTGCATTTCTCTGTGAACAACTTCAACCATTTAATACCCTCAGTTTCAGCATTAAGTGCTATATTACATGATTTATTGCTGATCATACAAAGGATTTCCTTTGATAGCAGTACTTCTGTTTAAGCTCATATAGCTACTGATTTCTGTATGTATATTTCTCCTGGTTTTATAACCTTAAATTATTGCAGAGAGGCCTTATGGCCCTTGCTGATGTTGAGGGAGCTCAAATTTATCTCAATCAACTGACCATTGCCCATCATATGGCTAGCTGGGAGTCCATTCAAGAAATCCTTGTCAGGCATTACACTCGCCAACTTCTTCATGAGATGTACAAGGTAGACTTATGATTAATCTTGTGGTTTAGTTTATCCCAGTGGTTTTGCATTCTTCGTTATTTTAGTTTCATTGCCCATGACATATTAGGTTCTCAGGTGCACTGTTCATAAATTAGAGCAATAGAGCATTCAAATATATAAGGGAGTGATAGGCTGTTAGCAGTCATTTTTGCCACTCTTTGCCTGGCTGTAATTTCAGTGAATGCTTGACACACATGTATCAATTGAACTTACTCATCATTTTGTGTTTAAGTTCTGTTAACTGAATTATTTTGCCATCCATGTTGTTTAAGATTTATGAATTTGAACTTCCAAATAATCATTATTTTATTTTGAAGTTCAGTAGGTCTGGTACTCGAAATAATTGGTTATGGAGTGCCAGAATATGAGCTTCATTCAACCTCTATTGAACTTAATTTATTTGTTTAAATGAAAAAAGAACAATAATGGTAATAAGCAGCGATTATTTTCTGGAAATGGAAAAAGAATAGGCTTAATGTTGTAATTTTTCCCTAAACAAACTAAAGACTAAATAAATTTTCCCCCAAGTTCAATGTTAGTATATGTTTTAAGATTGTCGATCTTTATGGTGTTTTTCTTGAACTAGTAATCTTTTCCTCATATAATTCTCCATTGAGAAAACAGAGCTCTGACAATTAGCCAAGCAAATAATTATTCTTCTTGGCTACCCCTACTTTCATATAAGTACCGAATAGATATGTCCAGAGGGAGGTAGAGAAGAGCACATACATAATCAGTGGAAAGTTTACTGTCAGAAATGTTATTCCACATGACGTTATCTTAGGCTACCATTGTCTAGGCATCTGTTTCTGGATAAATGTTTGTCACTAAGCTTCCCATGTGATGAACTCCAGCAGTTGATCCACTTATTGTAATTGTTACTTGGAGCTAATTGTTGTAGTTTTTCACTTGGCAACAGTATTACCAAGTTCATTGCAATAGTGTAAATGTTATTCCCTTCATCCCAAAATAAATGTCCACCTTTCCATTTTTGGCTGTCCCAAAATAAATGTCCCAATTGAAAAATCAAAGTACTATTTTTTGTAACATTACCAATTTAACCTTCTTGAATTGAACTTATAAAAAGTAAACCATCACATCTCTGTTGACCCTTGGTAATTCATTCATTACCAATATATTAAAAAATACTAAAACTCATCCTCTTAAAGAGTTAGATTCCCAAAAAGGGACATTTATTTTGGGACGGAGGGAGTAATTTTTTTACACTCTTTGCACTTTATCTTGTAATTCTTTATTGTGCAGGTGTTTGGTTCTGCTGGTGTTATAGGCAACCCCATGGGATTTGCTAGAAGTGTGGGTCTCGGTATCAAAGACTTCTTGTCAGTTCCTGCCAGGAGTATTTTGCAGGTTTGTTATGTTATCTCAATACATGCTTCTTCAATCTGAATACTGAAAGTAGCTCTTATTTTGCAGAGCCCTGCTGGAATTGTTACAGGCATGGCATAAGGCACGACTAGTCTTCTTAGTAACACAGTCTATGCCCTAAGTGATGCTGCGACTCAATTCAGCAAAGCTGCTCATAAGGTGATTCCACATTATATGACCTTGAATGGTTCAGTGTGTCAGTTTTTTTATTCTTGATGATACTAAGAGCATTTTCAACTTGTAGGGAATTGTTGCATTTACATTTGATGACCAGGCTGTTGCAAAAATGGAACAGCAAAAGAAGGTTCTATCTTCACATAGCAAAGGCGTCGTAAATGAATTCTTTGAGGTGTTTAATCTTTCTATACACTAATTCTTATCGAAGTGGTTCCCTTTATAGTTTTCAACTACAACCTATATTGGCTGGTCACCGTCCAGGCCTGTTTCATAAATGCCCTAAGGAGTCTTGAATTCCGGGCCTTCCTCTACTAAATTATCCAACACTCTGTTTTTTACAAATGCACTAGCCAGATCATTGGTTATTAGAGAAATTACTTGCACATACATTACCTGAACAAGACAGATATGAATTGAATCTTCTAAGTTCTATCTGATATTATTTATCCAATGATCAGTTTCATGGGTCATTAAGTCTCTCATAAATCGTCATGCCTGTGCACAATAATCTTAAATCATAGCAGAGTATGCCTATTCTCTATAGGAGGCAAATATCAACTATAAGCATTATACTTTCAGAAATTTGAATATATGTTTCAATTTTGTACCTCCGTTTATAACAGGGATTAACTGGTCTACTCCAATCACCAATTAAAGGAGCTGAGAAACATGGCCTTCCAGGAGTCCTCTCAGGTATTACTGTACACGATGCAGTAGGTGTTTCTTTTCTTTTGAATGGTTTTTTTACGGTTTGTCTGCTGCAGGTATAGCCCTAGGATTAACAGGACTTGTGGCAAGACCAGCAGCCAGTATCCTTGAGGTCACTGGGAAAACTGCACAGAGTATCAAAAACCGAAGTAAGCTCCACCAGATGGCAACCCAGCGTTATAGGGTCCGTCTCCCAAGACCTCTAAGTCGAGTACATCCTCTGAAGCCTTACTCTTGGGAAGAAGCAGTTGGAACATCTGTTCTTGTGGAGGCTGATGATGGCTTGAAGTTGGAAGATGAGGTGTTAGTCATGTGCAAAACCCTTAAACAGGGTGGTCGATTTGTTATCATCACAGAGAGACTTATCTTGATTGTTAGCTGCTCCTGTTTAGTGGATCTGGGCAAGCCTGAGTTTCGAGGTGTTCCTGCTGATCCGGAGTGGATGATAGAAGCAGAGATTGGACTGGATAGTGTAATCCACGCTGATAATGCTGAAGGAGCTGTACACATTGTTGGGAGCAATTCGGATACATTATTGAGACAGAACCAGCAGCGTCTAAAAAGAGGTGGTGGGACAAAAGGAAAGAGGTGGAACAATTCTCCTACTCTGCTCCCACTTTTTCAGACCACCTTGGAATTTACATGCAAAGAAGAGGCAGAGGACTTCTTACAAGTTTTGAAGTCTACAATTGAAAAGGGTAAAAGAGTAAGGCTGGGTTCAGTGCATCTTTTGCATCAAAGTAGTCTCATTTAGGTCAGAAAAATCGTGCGATTATATGATTGTTTTTTGCTTGGAGCTAGGGTGCTGGTTTATATTCATCGCTCCAAAGAAAGTAACCTCAATGTGAGAGGCTAGCCACCTCAGTTGATTTCACTAGAAGACTTGGATCTCCCGAATTCTCTAATAGGATGTGGTCTCTACAGTCTACCCTAATAGGTGAAATTTTAATGTCATCATTCTTTTATAATGAAAAGTATACTCGAGAACAATCGATTGTCTCTTGTTACCTCCGGCTTAACTGTGCAATTTGATTTGATATAATCTCTATATGCATATATATATGTATAATATATAGAGAGGTCTGAGTTCTAGCCAAGAGATGAGGTATGTAGATCTGTAGGTTTTTCTTTTTCTAGGATGTATTATTGCACACGCGCACACTACGCAAATTGACTGTGAGAAGTTCTAGTATTAACAAATTGAATTCTAACCTCTCATCTTTATTGTTGGATCACATTTTTTTGCAATATATATTTTTTTATTTCACTCATAACTTAATTAACAAGAAAAACTATATTTATCTCCTTATCGATCCCTTAATTGTTAGTAGTACTAAATCCAAATAATTTTAAACATAAAAAAACTGTAATTTCTTTTATTTATCTTTTTCAATTTGAATCATATAATCTAAATATTGTATAGGAGTAGAGGTCTAAGTAGCGGAACAAATGATCGTTCTATTCACCTCTTTCCATACGAATCTCTAACATCCGATATCATATCCGGGATGATTTCCCGGATGTACAAACCATTTCCATTGGTGAGTTTTCGATATTTCGCTAGTGTTGTATCACTTCTAAAATTATTTAGCTTTCCTCCCATATCCTAAATAAATAATTAATTTATAAAAGAAAAAAAAAATGCAACAAAAAAGAACCCTCTACAACCAAAGATATATAAATCAACCGACAACATAGAAAACATAAAAAGTTGTTTGACAAGGTAATGTAGAGAATATGGTAGAGATTAAATAAGAGCTTCATGAAAGTGATTTTTGATCCGATTAAAATACATGTAATCATGTGAGTTCCATGTTTTTTTTTACATGATCTTAGCATTTTTTTTTGGCAACTAATTCTGTTATTGAAAAGTGCTTACCATTATTGTGACTGGCAATCTAATATCATTTTATTTATTTATTTTTTTATTTTTTTATCTATGTCTGTACAAAGAAAGCAATAAATTTTCATTGGACGATGAGGCGTACTAGCTATTATGCAAACTTGACATCTGGTAATTTTTAAGTGATCTTTTGATTTTCTTTTTCTTGTAATTTCTATTCAGTTGTCCTGTGAAAGAATTTAATTTCCGTGACTCAGTGAAACATGATGGTATTTATGCGAGAACATTAAACACAAGAATCATCGGAAAAAAAAACATTAAACACAAATCATAATTTTAGAAAATTAAATTTCCTTATTTTACATATTTATATTAATGCATAAATAAATATAAATAATAAATGATAGCAAATCTTATGGAGATCAAACTAAATGCCAAGATACATTTTGAAGAATGAATAACATGCTAAATTGTAACTTCTGATAATAAATCAAAGTGTTAAAATTGATTTATCTCTATCAATGGGCTAGTGGCCAGTGGTACCTGACCATACTTCCCAAAAGGAGGTCAGGTTTTGAGTCTCATTAGAAACATGTGTGTGTGAGTACCAACTAAGAAAAAAAAGAAAAAGATTTCTCTGCCTTTTACACATATAAACATTATGGTAAAGAGGGAACCAGTTTCCATTGTAAAACTAATCTTCACCGAGAGAAAGAGTAGGAAACACTTCCCCAATAATCAATTACCAAAAAGCTAATCATCGTAATAATAAAGTTGATCAAATCATATAATATCAATTTGATATCTATTTACTTAGCCACTAAATAATGGAAATATATCACGTGTCCAAATAATGTGAGTCACGAATAAGATAATATCTTACATTCTTCTACTTGGCCTATATGATTACTATTGCAGTGGTTTAGTAAAATAATCATTAGTATGTACCATAAGTCAGATTAAATCCTTAACTTGGTCATTATAAGTACCATGGTAAATGAACTACTAATGCGAGCCATGGCGGTTGTATGTTACTAACGATACAGTCCCTTCCATGTACCACATTATTAGAAATCTACTCAGCATAGTCTATAAGTGAGAAATATCAATAATAATCTAAGAATAATGTCTTTTCCAAAACTATTATTGTTATCATTCATTCATAGCAATACGTACATAGACATACAAAAATTAACAGGAAATATCATAAACACTTTTAATAAGATCAAATGTCAAATATATATGCCTTAAGCACCATCGTCATCATACTTACTTTATGACAATAAGAAATCTTAAGCAATCCATAAATAACAATAATCATTTACTACGTCCAAGACTCATCATTTTAGCATAATCCATAAATGCCTTTGGCGGTAGTCCTTTAGTCAGTGGATATGCAATCATAAGTTATGTACTTATGTTTCAATAAAATTCACAACCATAAATCATGAATTGTAGCCTAAAAGAATACTACAAATTCAGGCTCCATAATAGAGACAAAAACAATAACAAGCTACTTTGTAATTTTTCATGATATTGCTCATCTAGCCAAAGAAAAAAATAATCAATAGTGAATTAATTATTATCCACACACTCATCAAAATTTGTTTTCCTAAGTATGAGCATATAATCTTTTGTCCCTTTCCAACTTATATATACATCAAACTCCCCACAATAGATGCATAAGGAATAATTTACGTTTCTTTAATTACCTTCTAACTCATTCTTTGAGATTGCATTAGGCTGAATTTATCCCCTTTTATATATAAAACAATACTAGTTGAGCACTTTTCTATACCAAATCTCTTTAGAATTCTTTCAATATATGTTTTCTAAAACAATCCCAACAATCTACGTGGTCTATCCCCAGAATATTTTTTATCCCTATCACATAGAATGCAACACCCATGTCTTTCATTTCAAAGTTTTTAGAGAGATAACTTTTAGTTTGATGTAATAAACTAAGAACACTATTAGCAAGCAAAATATCATCAACATATAGAATAGAAATACAAACTTAATCCCATTAACCTTTTAGTATATACACCGATCAATAGTATTCTATTTAAAACCAAAAGAAGTAAAAATATCATTAAACTTAAAGATACCATTGTCGGGAAGACTAATTCTATTTTTTTTTTCTTTCTTACTCTTAACCAAAAATTATTAAATACCCCCCTAAAATTATTTTTGGGCCCCTTTGAAGTTCTCTTATATTTTTTTCTTCTTAATTTTTTTTTTTTTATTCCTCTGCACTTTATGTTTGATTTATATATAAAGTGGACTTCTTTCTCGCTTCTTATTCATTTTTTATTCACTAATTTTTTAAATTTACTATAAATATTTTATACAATAATACTACGTTTGGTGTGCAGGAATGGAATGGAATGGAATGCCCATTCCAACCATTCCTTTGTTTGGTGTGCAATTTAAAGTGGAAATGACTATTCCATTGGAATGAAAATTCATTCAACAACTAAATCTATGGAATGACCATTCCCAAGTAATTTTTTTTTTTTTTAAATCAACTTCCCAAAAAATCCTCATGTTTTAAGTCCAAAAAACCACATACCTTCCACCACAACCACTTCTACCTTTCACCACCACCACTTTTCATCACTGCCACCACCTTATACCACCATCACAACCAACGCCTTCCACCACAGTTACCGCCTTCCACCACAGTTGCCACCTTCCACCACCACCTCCTTTCACCACCATTACCTTCCGCCATCGCTATCGCCTTTCACCACCACTACCGTTTTTCACCACAGCTGCCACCTTCCACCGCCATAGCCTTTCACCACCGCTACCTTCCGTCACCGCCACCGAATTTCTCCACTGCCACCACCATCGCTACTGCCTTCCACTGCAACTGCCTTCCATCACCATCACCATCACCGCCACCGCTTTCCACCAGCGCGCACCACCACCTTCCACCACTACCAAAGCCACCGCCTTCCACTATCGCCACCACTACTAGCGCCACTGCATCCACTAGCTCCACCACCTTCCACCGCCACCACTGCCACCGCCACCGCCACCGCCACCACCACCTTCCACCATTACCACTACCTTCTGCCACCACCACCACCGCCTTCCACCATTACCACTACCTTCCACCACCGCCACCATCACACTACTGCCACCGCCTTCCACCAACACTACCACCACACTATTGTCACCGCCTTCCACCAACACCACTGCTGCCTTCCACCAACATTGTCGCCATTGCCTTCCACCAATATTGCCACCATTTATTTTTAAAAAATTATAGAAGAATGTCATTTTGTTAATTTAATTTATTTGTTACTGAAGCAATTTTATCTATTATTTTAAATAAGAGGAATATTTTGGAGTATATAATTTGAAATTTATTCCATTTTAAATTTTAAATTGGTCTAACCAGACACTAGAATGTTTATTATCATTCGATTCCGACACATTTCATATTTACAACCAAACAATATAATGAGAATGGTCATTCCATTCCATTCCTATTCTCATTCCATTCCCACTTGCATTTCATTCTATTCCTGCACATCAAACGCAGCATTATGGTATGTATTGGTAATCGCTTCCTTGTCTTTTCATTGGAAAATTAGACAAAAAAATAAACAAATCATGAACAACACACAATAATAGATTGTTACTACACTATTTGGCTGGCTGTCTTGCTGTTGGGATTTATTTATTTATTATTTATTGATTTTTTTGGTCATGCTTAAATCTTTAATATTCCTCATGAACTAAATTTCTTGCTCTGCCCACTAACCCATTAACCAAAATCACATCATGTCCAAGAAGATTATTAATTAAAGGTTATAAAAAATTTGATAAAGGACTTGTTCAGTGCACGAGACAATAATCAATGCAATACAGTTCTAATGGAGTACATTATCATACTCTAATACAACTGATCCATTTGAGATCAGTTTGTGCCCCAAGTGAGCCTTCTAATGCTGTACATTAACAGATTCTAATACAAGTGATCGATTTGAGATCAGTTTGTGCCCAATGAAAGTGAATTAACTGATTTCAGTTTTTCTTCCCTTTTTTAGTTTTAGCTTTTAATATTATAAAAATTACTTGTCTCTTTAATATTACTATTTATCAGCAATAAGAAAGAGTGATTTTTTTTTCCCCCCTTTTTTAGGAGGTAAAAAGAAAAAAGAAAAAAGAAAAAGAAGAAATAGTGATCCCCTTCTGGAGGTAAAATCATCCAATTGACAAATTGAAAATAGGCCCAAATTTAAATTTCTCCTTAATTAGCAGTGTTTGCTTTAATATAATATTAAGATTTAATCTACATCTACAGGTATTAATGCTACAATTACTAAGGCGCCACGTAATAACTTATTTAACTCACTGAATATACTAAAAGTTCACTTTTTAAAAATATTTAACTATGTTAAATTACAAATTTACTCATATTAAAAAGTTTTTTTTCACTTTTTCCTGTCTTCCTTCTCTCTCCTATGTATAACATATATATATATATATATATAATACAGATTATATATATATATATATATATATATTTATACACATGGCTAGATATATATATATATACAGATTATCTACTCTCTTTTTTTTTTTTTTAATTATTAAGATTATATAC
>JAOTQH010000031.1:3822514-3843083 GCA_025631255.1 Cornus kousa
TCAATTATAGATATCAAGGTTTAAATTCTTCGTTGATTTCCTCCATCCTTCCTGGTTTCTTTGCTCTACCTTGTTCCAGAAAGCGTTTAGTGATAGTTTACTTTTTATCTTGGATGAATATAATTGACTAGAAAAATACCTAAACTGATTTCTTATTTTTAGTACTGAATAATTGTGCCTATTTGTATCTTCTAAGCTTTATCACTCTCTCTTTGTTTTTTTTTTTCCTCCCTTGTTTTTTATTTATCCCAGCTTAGGTACAGGGAAAGAGACGGAAGAAAGTAACTTACTGCAGCATTTATCAGATGCTTGCTTAGTTGTTGATGCTTTGGAACCATCTGTGAGGGAAGAGTTGGTAAAGAATTTTTGCAGCAGGGAGCTTACTTCATATCAGCAGATCTTTGAAGGAGCTGGTTTGTCCATTTTTTTTTTATATATTATTTTTCACAAGGTTCATTTACCATTGGTATGTGCAATCTACTTTTCATTTGTTTGTGCTTGGAATTCCTTAAATCTACTATTTTACCAGAACTAGCAAAGTTGGATAAAACTGAACGAAGATATGCTTGGATCAAGCGTCGATTAAGGACAAACGAGGAACTCTGGAAAATCTTTCCTCCTTCGTGGCATGTTTCTTATATACTCTGTATCCAGTTCTGCAAGTTGACAAGGTTTTCATCCACTTGTGTTTGAATTTAAATGCTCATATTTGTTTAACGAGTATGATTATATTAATTCTTGGTTGAGTAAATGACTATGGTATTGATCAGAATTTACCATAGAATTTGTTGTGGTTCTTTTTAACTCAGGAATGAAATTATGAAATGCCACATATTATGAGCATATTAAAATTGCGGGCTACCAATGTTGTGATACCATTATTGGTGTTAACATATATACAAAGTTTTCAATGTTTTGACCCTATAGAAACTGAAAATGCTCTTAAACTATGCCCTCTTCTGGTGCTAATTGTGTTCCACACAGCAGGTAGGGTTGGTCTTCTTTCTCGTAGTTATTTAGCAAATAGCGTTCGTGATCTTTTTTAATTATTATTATTTTTATAAAAAAGTTGAGGAAAATCATTGATAACAGTTTTGATATTTTACAACGCATGTTAAAGTTTACTGAGGCTTAAATGATATTGAAAACAATATTTGTATTTTCCACACAGAAGCTCAATTATATTTTCCTTAACCCTGTTGGAGTATGGTATACTATTATACTATCTATTTGCTCTAGAATAATTTTTATTGGTCTCATAACTGTTTTGTATGGTTCTTGTTTTCAGGGCACAAATTGTGGATATCCTTGATAATCTAAAAGAAAAACCAGATGTTGGAACGCTATTGTTGGTAAATTATATCCTTCCTCTAATAATTGTGTAAAAACTAGTAATAGGCCCCTGAATTCATGAACTTGATATTATTTTTATTTTACTTGATTTCAATGTGTACTATTTTTTTTTTTTTTTTTGGAATATGGCACAGATGCATTGAGCTTGGTTTCTCATGGAAGCCTTTTCTGAACTACTTTGGATCAACTACAGATATAGAATATTGCTATTTGTTGTACTTAAGGCCATACTTTTTATATACCATAAGCCAGTGCACTAGCTCAATCAACATATCTTTTTGCCTTTCCCATATCCTTTTAGTGTCTTAAAAGTTAAAACAAATCGATTTGAACTAATCACCCTTTATTGGTGTAACCTTTAGGCTTAGTTGAATACTTTTTTGATGCATAAATTCTGCCTTGAATCATATTTCTTTGTGACATGAGAAAAATTATATTAATTGTTTGTTCCAGTTTGGGAGGTAGAAAATATGGATGCTTTGACCACCATTATTTCTGTATGGGACAGGAGCTAGGAAGCTAATAAACAACATATTCACAAAGCCCTTATCAAAAAAAAAAAAAAATTCATATTCACGAAGTGGTGTGGTGGGAATGCAAATATTGAGATGGATGTATGACAAAAGAAAGGATAAAATTAGAAATGAACATATTTGTGAGATGGTTGAAGTAGCACCTATTGGAGATAAAATGAGAGAAAATCATTAAGATGGTTTGGACATGTGAAATGGAGACCACTAAGTGAACCATTTAAGAAGAGTTACATGGTCGAGATTAAGCTAGGAAGCTAATAAACAACATATTCACAAAGCACTAATAAAAAAATAAAATAAAATCATATTCACAAAGTGGTGTGGTGGGAGTGCAAATATTGAGATGGATGTATGGCAAAAGAAGGATAAAATTAGAAATGAACATATTTGTGAGATGGTTGAAGTAGTACCTATTGGAGATAAAATGAGAGAAAATCATTAAGATGGTTTGGACATGTGGAATGGAGACCACCATTTAAGAAGAGTTGCATGGTCTAGATCAAGGGTAAAGGGAAGACCAAAATTAACGTGGGTAGAGTTAAAGGAATGGAAAAATATAATTTATGTAGCCAACGTTGAGTAATTGGAAAAAGGCTTTGTCGAGTTGAGACTGTTGAGTTAACCTCCATTATGGGCTGTAGGAAAATGCTTTACTTGGGCTCCCTTAGTTTTGTCACTCAAGAGCCACAGTTTTGGGATTCTGTTGTGAACCCCGCTGTTGCTGCCTTGGATACTTTAATTATCTCTTGATGTTTACAGTATTGTGAATAAAGTCATAAACCTCTCTCCTGAGCACAAACACACACGTTTCGATTTGCTTCTGATTCTTCTTGGAGACACGATAAGTGCCATTTTGAATTTTCTTGATATGCTCTACAGTATGCATCACATCTATACTTGACATAAATTGTTGTAGGGAAATTTAATGTAAAACTCTTTCCTAAGTTGTTCTGCCCCATTTTTCTACTTCCTTTATCAATAAGCATTTAAATCTGTAGTAAAATCTGGACCGTTACTATTCGTGAAAAAACCTCCATTGATTGGTTTTGTTTAAGTGCTCTAACATTCTTTTTTCTAAATGAACCGTTCATTGTAGATTTTTTTTTTTTTTTGATAAGTAATGAACTGTTCATTGTAGATTAACTGCGAATGTCCTGTTTCATGATTATTTAATTTCTGGATGCCACTATCACTCCTGATGATTTTCTTATTTGTATGGTAAATTTTTGTAGGCATTACAACGAACTCTAGAATTTGAGGAAGAGTTAGCAGAAAAATTTGGTGGTGGCACTCGTAGCAGAGAAATGGGGAGTGGTGACTTTGAAGAAGTAGATAAAGGAGAAAATAATAGTCAGACTGTATCAGATATCCGAAAGAAGTATGAGAAAAAGCTTGCTGCGCATCAAGGAATTGGCAATGAAGTATGCATAGTTCATTACTTCATTTATTTGAAACATTCTGTCCAGCGGAAATGTAGTTGAAAGTATTTGCTTTTTACTGGGTCACCATTTGTGCCTTTTGATTGTGCTTCTAGGAGAAAGATGGACAAAAGGATCTGTCAGTGCCTGGAGCTGGGGTACATTTTTCTAACCTTTTCTGTGGTTCCTTGTAGGAATATTGGTTAGTGATATTATTAATGCCAAGTTGATGAGACTTTTATATAATCTACCTTTTTTATTTTTCTCCCATACTTTAGGTACATAATTACATATGCTTGAATATTGGACGTTTATCCTCTTGGTTTGTTTCATCTATGATCTGTGGCAATCTTTTAAACAAATAGAAACTATAGGGACCTTTACATAAGAAATTCCAGGTTTAGTAGGTAAAACAGAATGAGGGCAAGCTTTGGCTCAACGGTAAGGTTGCTCCATTGTGACCTAGAGTTCACGGGTTCGAAAGTAGGAAACAGCTGAGGCAAGGCTGCGTACACTGCCCCTCTCCAGACCCCACAATGGCGGGTTTGCCTTTTGCCCCCCTTTGTGTTTGTAACTGAATTGATTTATTGTGAAACAGAGTTCAGTTCTCTCACATCCCAATTCCATGTGATACTTAGTTTGTTTATACCATTTAGCTAAAAGCAGAGTTGATCACCATTATTTTTCTTTTCCGGTGGAATGACTATTAGTGCGTATGTGCATGGATGTTTGAAGTTGTGATTGGTATTTGCTGAAGTGCTCTTTATTACTGTTAATACTTTTTGAATTTTTTTATGTTAGACATACTGTAGAGGAATAGTTATATTTTACAAATCATGTCGAAGGACAAATAATTAGTGAGAGCCAGCCATGGTAGGATAATCCCTGACATGTTGGCTACAATAATTCTATTGTGATTCTGGTATTCATATAAGCTAGTTGATTTGAACTGTTAGTTTTAGTCTTTGTTCCATACTTTCAGCTAATGAAAGTAACTGTTGACCATTGTATGTTTTCACTGATACGGCAGTTCAATTTTCGTGGTATTATTTCATCATGCTTTGAACCTCACTTGATGGTTTATGTGGAACTAGAAGAGAAGACCCTCATGGAGAATCTGGAGAAACTTGTTCAGGTAGTTTAGGTATATCACTTCTGAATGCATCATACTATTTTCCTGTGCTTATTTCCTGTAATGACATGAATGCGTGCGCTTTAACAGGAAGAAACTTGGGATATTGAGGAGGGAAGTCAAACTAATATTTTATCCAGCAGTATGCAGGTAAAACCATGAAAATTATTTGTGGGCATTATGAGTATTAGTTTATTCTATTCATATGTTTGTTTTTATTTTTTTTTATATGCTATATATGTTATAATGTCCTTCACATTGAGTTGAGAATACACTTCAAGTCCGTTCAAGGCTCATAAGAAATCATTTACTTTCTTGCTCCTACTGCGAAAAGGGCATGCATCCCAGGAGTTCAGGCTCACCATTTGTGGGTTTCTCTTTTTCTTTATATACTTAAAGAAGATGACCACAATTATTTACCTATCAAAAAAAAAAAGATGACCACCATAATTATTCAATCTACTGCAGTATTTGTTTTTCCTGGGTTCCTGTACATTTGCTTGTGGCCATTTGTGGGTTTCTCTATTTCTCTGTTGGTTCTGGTTTACCCCATAATTTGTCTGGGTTTGTGCTTAGTCTAGTAGGTGGGCCTCAGTAAAGTATGAGAAAGACTGCTTGTGGCCTTGGTCTAATGAGATGCCCTATTTTATCAGCACTGTGCTTTCCAAGGGTCTCTATTTTATATAGTACACCAACTGCTTTGTGTGTACTATGTTGTGATGGAAGTGTGATATGGAGTACCTAGGCAATCCAGTGTCTATGTCATGTGTTGTGTTTTGTAAGTGTTTGTTTTATCAATCCAGTGTCCTCCTTTATCTAAACACTTTTTCCATGGGTCTCTATTATCTATGGCATACTTATAGTGCTAAATCTGTTATGGTAAAGTGGTGAAGTGCTGGCACGACATCTTAATAGGAGGATGGGCTAAGCCACTAACGGTTCTGTTCCTACTGCTTATGGTGAATTAAAATAGTCCATTTATCATATTCTATGAATATACCAATAAAATTAGCAATGTGGAGAAATGCATTAGAATAAAAAGGATTGAAAAATAGTAGAACTAAAACAGAGTATATGGAATGTAAAATTGTTAAAGATTTGTATTGAAAATAGTGACACTTCAAAACCAAAGGATTATGTAAAATAACAAAATTTGATATTTAGGATCAATAATACGAAAGGATAGAGGGAGGGTGGGCCTTGGCGCAATGGTAAGGTTGCTCTATTGTGACCTAGGTCACAGGTTCGAAACAAGAAAATAGCCTCTCTGCATGTAGAGGTAAGGCTGCTAAAATCTGACCCTCCCCAGATCTTGCAACGGTGGGAGTCTGATGGACTGGGCTAGCCCTTTTTAATACAAAAGGATAGAGAGAGATATTGATATAACTGGATCAGGTTGGACAAATAGAGACATGCCAGTGTCATTTTATGTGATAAAAGAATAAAAAATAATTTAGTTGAAAAAAAGAATAAGAAATAAGTTAGTTAAAAGGAAAATTCTATAGAACAATTGTTAGGCCAACTATTTTATATGGAGCAGAATCTTGGGCTTTAAGAAAGAAATAAGAACAACACATTCATTTAGTAAAAATGAGAATGTTAAGATGGATGGTCAGACTGACTTCAAGCGATAAAGTTTCTAATGAAGTGTAAGAAAAAAATTAGGGCTGACACCTATTAGTGACAAAATAAGAGAAAGTAGACTATAACAGAGACCTATAGATGGCTCGTAAGAAGAGGGGAAGACTAGATTGCATAGAAGGTAAGAGACCGCGAGACACCAAAATTGACATGGAATGAAGTTATTAGAAATAACTTTAAAAAGTAAAATATAATAGGTGAATGGCTTGTAATGGAAAATTCAAGTGCCCGATCCTGTTCATATGGGATTAAGGCAAGGTCTGGATGATGATGAAAATTTCACATCCTATGAACTCTATGTGATGGACATGTAAAAGTCCAGGGAAGGAAATGAAATACTTCCTTGTCATTCCCCCCTCCTCCCTCCTTCTCCTCTTCTCATTGCGAGCCCGTTTTGTTCAGAGGACTTGGTTTATGCGGTTGGGTTTGTAAGGGCTGTTCAGGTAGTTTTCTCTTGCTGATGCTATTGCTCGGTGGGGCTTGAAGGATACCTCGTCCTTTGTAACTGCAATACTTTTCTTATATGTTTCTCGTTTCTTGTAGAAAAAGGAAAAATTAAAAAATTTAGATATGCAATCTAGAATTTGTCTATCTTTTTTTATATCTTTCAAGAAATGCCTTGTACTAATCACCGGTGCCCTCTTGTATCTTTCTGTTATGGAAGCAGCCAATGCAAATTCATCTTATATGATCTGTTCTGCATTTCTTATTGCATCTTAATCAATTTCAAGATATTTATTGCTTACTTGCCCTTTGTATTTTTGTGAAGGTCTTTTTGATAATCAGGAGAAGCTTAAAGCGATGCAGTGCTTTGACAAAGAACCAGACATTATTTAATTTGTTCAAGGTGCATTACTGACACTCATCATGTAAATATTCCGTGTCTGTACTATAAACTGTTTCACAGTGTATTAATTAAAACTTAGAATAAAGCAACTGATTATTAATTTATTATTAACTTAGTAATTTTTATTTGTGAAATACTGTCACAGCAAATATATATTTACCTTCAGTAAGACTTAAAGGCCCTTCATTTGCTTCATAGTACATCGGGAAGTTCTAGAAAATCAGATGATTTAAAATCATATGTTCTTTTCTGACTATAGGTTAGTAATTATGTTGATATTGTTTTGATATTTCAGTAGGATTGTAGAGATTGATGACATTTGTTGGTGAATAATCCATTATGCTAATTGTCAATATTTCAAAGCATCAATAATAATTGTAAACTATATTCACTCATCAATAAACCTAAACTACTGTAACATGTTATTTCTGTTTGTTTAATTGTGTATACATTCATCCCAGAAAGGAAACAGAAAATCATCCCATCTTATCATTTCTGTGAGTTCATTGTTGTGCAACAGATGACATCCGTTGCTCTCATAGCTGTAGTTGGACACCAACAATGCTTTGACACTCTTAAATACTTATCCAACACACCTTAGATGTGTAGAATGTGGATAATTTAAAAATAAATTCTTTATTGCACACATGGCCAATACTCTTAGACACTTGTAAAAATGTGACCTACAATTTTTTGATGTTGAAGAATAACTTCCTTTTTAACATGAAATAAAAGTATTGTGGTATAGAGATATCAAATTAAAGTTTGTAGAAGAATTATTAAGAAGTTTGACATTGCTCAAATAACAGTAATTGAGATATAAGTAAGGTTTTACCAAAAGAGTTCACATAAAAGAAAACAAGTCACTATGATTATATGCATGCACATGCATACATGTACATGTCATGTCCTCTTGTCATTGTCTGTGCAATAAGGGTGATTATTAATTATAATTATGTAGTTAAAAAATTCATACTATAGCCATAAAAATGATAAAATATTTGATTTAATTATTTAAGGTAATATTTATTACATATACATACATTTTATATAAAAAAAATATTGTTGTTGTTGTGTCCTTGTCATGTCCAACTCTTATCTTTTTAGGATTCACCGAGTTGGCATATTTGCATGTTGTGTCTGTTCCATGATTCAGTGGTTGGTTTTATAATTTCACCTTCTACCATGCATGCAGAATGTCAAGGCTGACACCTGATGTATGGCTTTGGGATTATGATGCCTCTCATTGTTCAAATAATGATTTTAAGGGGTGATTTATTGATTGTAATGATTTGAGTTGCAAGTTTCATAATATAGCCTCGAAATATTAGATTTAGTTATTAAAAGGTAATGTTTATTGCATATACTTTTGTATAAGAATAGATATCTTTGTTGTCATGTTCTCATCATGTCCATATCTTACTTTTTTAGGATTTACCATAGCATGTTTGTTTTATGTTGTGTCTGTGTCCATAGGGTTGGTTTTTTTATTACATTTCAAGGCAGACACCTAATGTACATATTGTATTGATTATGATGCCTTTGATTGTTCACATCATGGTTTCATTAAAAAAGAAAAACAAGGGGTATTGACATATCGTGGAAAAATAATTGTATTTCAACATCCAGAAATTTGAAAATACAGCTTTCTTGTCACATAAATTGGGAACTTCACCAAAATGAATCAAACCTATGAAGTGTAAAAGGTCGGTGACCTAAATCTTCACATCTAGTTGCATCCTTTAGTGATGGCATCACTGATACGCTTGGTGCATGTTTACAAGGTTTCCAGATGGCCTGAAGCTAATAAACCATCACTGCATGCATCAGTAAATCCATGGAATATATGAATGGTTTATACAGATTATGATTTTATGTTCCTTACTGGTATCTAGGTATTTCAAAGAATTCTAAAAGCATATGCCACAAAGCTTTTTGCAAGGTTGCCCAAGGGTGGTACAGGAATTGTTGCAGCTGCCACAGGAATGGATGGGCAGATAAAGGTATTAGCGTACTTGTTTTATTTTCATGACCAGTTTGAGAAACTGCATGTTCTTTTTTTGCTATCCATGTGACTTTTTCATGCAGACATCTGACAAGGACGAAAGGGTGATCTGCTATATTGTGAATACAGCTGAGTATTGCCATAAAACGGTGAGTTGGTTTTTGGAATTGTAGTAATTTGCAGTGTGAATTTGATAATTTTTTAGTTTGCTCTCTTATTTTATGTTTTTAGTAAGGATAAAAATCAATAGAAGTCAATAGGATAATAATATTTTGAGGCAAAAAAAGAATGATAACCCGTAGAGACCAGTGCCAATAAGTAGGGATGTGATGTTACACGGTTGATTAGTATCAAATACTCTTAAATGAATTGAAACTAGTGAGAGAATGCTTCATACTGTCATGTATTATCTAAACTGAGTAAGACCATATTCTGTCTTGCATTGCAAACGATCGGATCATATTCTAATTTTTAATCAAGTAATCTATATAAGCTTTTTTAGCTAATCCTGACCTAAATGGTATACCGCATATGCGCTAGCTGTTGGAATTCTTTCTGGCTTATCATGAAACACCACACTATGGGCAAGGAATCTAATCTCGGCTGTAATTTCAATTGATTTCTCAGTATATAAGAAGATGTGCACTGAGATAAATTTTATATATATATATGATTCTAAAATTAGAAGACAATCTTGATATGTTGTCTAATAATTCAAGACAAAGAGAGATTGCTCCATTGTTTATTGAGATCACATTTTTAAGCCGGTATTGTATAATATATCCTGTTATATCATATAAATAGGGCATTTTTCTTGCCGAGCCCTTGATACAAAAATGGCACAATAATTCGTGTATAGGATGTGCTAACAAACATCAACAAGATCCTTTGAAGATGTTAGGATTGGATGAGAGAAAAGAATGGAAGAAGAGTAGAATGGGCAATGGGAATTAGAATAATAAGTGGACTAGGAGATTGTGGCAGCTTGGTCTAGTCATCAAAACATAAGGTTCTGAGTTCCATGGATCTGAATGTGAATTTGATAAACATGATGATTATGAAGATCTATGAAGCTTGTGGCATAGTTGATATTATTTAAAATGGAATTGTTTACAATTACATATGCAAGAGGCTTGAGGCATTTTATGCAAAATACTCACCCTTTCACGATTTGGGGCATTTCATTCGATCTTGAATATATAAGAACGTTTTGTTAATTGAGATCTCTAGAGAAATCTCTTGACAGGGTCGTTGTATTTCATTCTTCATGCTATCCGGTTGTCACTGGTTTCGTTGGGATTATTCTTGTGTTATAACTCGAATTTTTCAATGATATTCCTGTGAAGATGGTTTTTGATAGTTAGGCTGCAATATATATTTCTTATGATTTTTTTATTTCATCAGAGAATCAAGTGCTTTGAAATAAACTGTCATTATGCGGGGATATGGTAATGAAGGAACAGATTATTCCATTTTATTTCAGGTTGGATGACCAACCAGGTTATGTTTTCAGTAAAGCAAAGTTTTGAATACATTTCTTTATTTTTGTAAAATGCTGGGCTTGGCTGCTACCTATTCTAATCCATGGAAACAATTTTGGAAAAAAAGGAGAAAGTACAGATAGAGGGAGGAGGAGGTGACCTCCATCTCTGCCTTGCTGCCATATTAGAACTATGCAACTATGATGAAATTCTTTTTGTTTACCATTCCTGCATTAATCTCGTTTTTTTTTTTCCTCCCCCCCCCCTTTTTTTTTTTTTTTCTTTCCTCCCCCCCTTCTTTTATCTGCCAAATATTTTCTGTGAAGTTCTTTGGAGGTGATAGTCAATGGTATTTCCATCCTTAATTTGCTTTTGTCATTTATTTGTCTTGACCAATTTGCAAAATGTGTTGTCTTGTTCTGTCAAACTGAAGAATTTTTGCCCATTTGAAACTTATATTTTCACTTCTGAAGCTATTGAAGTTTATTCTCTGTTGATAGAATTCAATATCACGAGTATTGAATGAGTTGTAGGGTCAACCATGTTTTGTGCAGACAAATTCTTGCTGTATTGCTACACTATTAACTAACTTGAGATATAGTAACTCGGATTGCATTCCTTTTACAGTCTGGTGAATTGGCTGAAAACGTGTCCAAAATAATAGATTCTCAATTAGCAGATGGGGTGGATATGTCTGAAGTGCAGGTAAGAATTGTTATAATTGAACTTTCTTTCGTATCAAGGTTGCTGTTTGCTTCTACAGAAACCATGCACTTTTGCAGGATGAATTTTCAGCTGTTATAACGAAAGCATTGATAACATTAGTGCACGGTTTGGAAACTAAATTTGATGCTGAAATGGCTGCAATGACACGTGTTCCATGGGGTACACTTGAAAGCGTTGGTGACCAATCAGAGTAAGATGCATCTTCTTTTTGAACATTTATAAACCTTCAATAATATTTCCTGATCATCTTCTTACGAAAAATGTGCACTTTCTTGCAGGTATGTGAATGGCATAAATATGATCCTCACAAGTAGTATTCCTGTACTTGGAAGCCTTCTTTCTCCCATTTACTTCCAGTTCTTCTTAGACAAGGTGATTGCAAATTGACATCAAGTTTTTCAATGTAGTTCTTTGTGTTGTGAGGTTCAGAGATAATTCTTCTAAGTTTTCACACTACTGGCTGATAGAGAATCAGAGTATATTTACCAATGAATCACAAACATGCTATGGTTCTTACATAGTATTCTCAAGCATTTAGAAAAATCATTTTTCTTTCCATATTTATGCCCTTGTTTGGCGACCAACTAAAATAGCTAATGCAACATCATCCTCTTCTCCTTCATTAATCACTAATTTATGGCGTTTTATCTGCTGACTGCAGTAAAATTATAAGTTTGCTTTCAAACTAGGTCCATGATAATCATACATTCTTTTGTAGTAACGCTCTTCTGATGTTATTTTTAGCTCAATATGCTTGTTTCTGATGAACTTATGCAGCTTGCATCATCTCTTGGTCCACGTTTTTTCCTCAATATTTTCAAATGCAAGATTATATCAGAGACTGGAGCCCAACAAGTAATGATCTGAACACTTCTGCCTTTTTTTCTCTTCTCTTTTTAATATGTTTGGCACAAATATTTGTCATTGCATCGCACCTTAAGAGTTTGAGGTTTATGCCTCAGTGCACGTTAGAAGAATACTTTGCATAGTTGTTAAAGCCACACCCAGGCTCCAAAAAAGCCTTAGGCTTGTCAAGGCTTAGCTAGAGCGCCTCGACCTACTACAGGCAGGCCCCTTCAATCAGGCTCACATAAAGCCCTCAGGCTCACGCTTTTTAGTAGGCTCCAGGCTCAAAAAGGCATGCCTTGTATTTTTTAATCATTTATTTATTTCATTTTCTTACTTAATGACTACTAAATTAAAAGGTTCTATATCATATATCGTATTGTTTAACCTTGTGAAATATTTGACAAAATTCATAAATTTATGGTTCACTACTTACATTAACTGTAATTACTGCTTGATAATGATTATATATAATAATATATGTTTAAATATGCATTATTATATACACGCGCCCTACTTATATTAGGCTCGTGCCTTGCGCTTAGGCTCCAGAAGGCCTTTGGCGCCTTCGCGCGCCTTGAGCCTTTACCAACTATGATACTTCGTCTCTTTCTCATGCCTTCCAAATTATGCACATTATCATTCAAATGTGTAATTTAAAAACACGTCAGCAAGCAGTTAAGAAGTGTTTCTATCAAGTGATCATTGCACGACTATTTATTGTTGTGTAAACTCTTTCCAGGAAATAATTTCTTTGACCAGCGTCACTCTGATTGAAATTAATTTTCTGATGCTATTGCAGATGTTGTTGGATACTCAGGCCGTAAAGACAATTCTTCTAGATATTCCTTCTCTTGGAAGACAGGTGAGATAGCATATTCGTACAAGCATTTCTAATTTTCAATATGACTGAAACTTGTAGGCTACAATTGATGCTTTTACCTTTCCTGGCTTTATAAACCATTAGCATTCCCATCGTTGTTATCATATGTTACTTGGTGCTGGAAGCATGGATACTCTCCCTCCTGTCCTCTATTGCGAGCTTTTCTTCTGGTTTCCTGGATTGCTCCTAGGCATCATATGGTAAAAACAGCAAATTGTGTGTCATGTAGTAGTATGGTGAAACCTTTAAGTTTGTTGTGAAACTGACTGAACCACTCGCACATCCTTTCTTGTGACACGCTATCCAAGCTTGCTGTTAATATGGTTGAGTTTGCATTGAATCCTAGGGCATGAAATGGAGTGGAGCTGGAGCAAATCCATGTAAATCCGCTTCAGATTTATATTATTATTATTATTTTGATAAGTCGCTTCTGATTTATATTATATGTTGGATTTTGTATTCAAATCCCATTCTCAGACGAAATTAATAGACCATCCAGGCCTGAAGCTTTGCATTTACTGATAAAATATCCATAAACTCGAGTAAAAGGTTTTTTGCGCAACGTGTAGTTTTGGAATTTGTTTTCATATCAAATGGTTATTATGATCTGAACGAGTATTTTGCTTATGGTCTTATACCTGAATTCGACCCAAATCTGAGACCAAACTTTTGAAGAAGAATTTTCTGGCTCATTTTACATTTGGATTAAAAATTACACTCCAGATCCTTTAAAATGGATCTCGGGTATACCCACTCCATTTCATACCCTAAAAATTCCACGCATTAAACTACTTTATCTCTGCAAGGCTACTGCCACCATATTGATATCATTTTTTTCATGCTTGACAGCCCACATTTTTACCATATCATTGGCTAATGTCTGCTTAGATTTTTTCTTTTATTTTGATAAATTTGTTCTATATAAATTATTCTAAATTACTGTTACAGTTCCTATAAGGATTGGAAGCCGCCTCTCCCTGTGCCATTCACTAGTTTGCTCAAAGTAATGTGAAGTAACCATTTTGTCTTGTGCCAGAAAATCATTTACCTTTCCACTGAAGAACTACGATCTGGACTCAACTGGTCACAGTTGATGAGAATCAATTGAATCCTTGTGGCAATTAATGCTGATTTTGAATTGTAATTATATAAATCTCTTCATTCAAACTCACTTTCATCACCACCAAGCTTCTTGCCTTGCCCGATACTCATCAAGGACTCTGTTGGTGCAAGTCACAGTAGCATTGCTGCATGTCCATTGCGTATTCTTCCATTCAAAATTGTTTTTATCTTTACAAGCCGACTCAAAGTAAATGTTGTATGCTTCTTGTGACAACTACTTTTTAAGGCCATAACTTGAGCCATTCTTGTGCCCAGTTCTCAAGCAATGCTAGCTTCTTAGTTTTAGGCGTCACTTTTCTTTGTCAATAATTGAAACTTGTCCAACTTTTAAAGTGGTGGTCCCCCTCGGCCACCCACCGGCAGTCTGTGTTATGGAGGTTTTTAATTCATCCGACCTTTTGATATCCTTATGGACTTCATGTTTAAATTGCAGGAAACCTGTTTCTGATGCTTGCTGTCATTGTTCCACCACTCTATGAAATATGGTTTAGGTTCTTTAAATCATGCTGCTCGAATAATTCCTTGTGCCCCTGGAACTACAAAGAACGCGGCATAGTAAATTAGAGACTAATCTCTTACTCCTAAACTTGTGTGATAGAAATAAATGGATGGGCTGAGAGAGAGAGGAAAATTATGAGATTTCATTTGAGAATCTTAGAAGTGGAAGCTAAAAACTGAAAAGATAGATTGAAATAGTTTTAGGATTTCTACATTTCATTGGCCATCTGACACGTGTTTATTATTATTTAAAAAATTAGCTTATATTCTTTACCTTCCTTTCCCCTGTTCCTTGTTCTTTTTTTAAATTTTGTTTTGAATTATTTAGGTTTCATTAGGGTTTTTTGATATTGAATTTGCTTAACTGAGTCAGCATGTACCAGAAGCTATCCGATGCTGTATTTGTTTGCTGATGAGATGGTTTTGATTTGTGATACTCAGCGGGGGAGAGGCCTAGATTTGAGCTATATCCATTTTCTTTTGAATTATCAGTAGGCTAAAACATAATTCTTTGTAGAAGCTTAGTAAACTGCAAGTAAAAATGAGGACTTTGAGCTAGCGGAATGGAGAAAATCAACATAGATGTATTTGGCTGAAATTACTGTTAGTGTTGATGGAAAGCAAGATAGATTTTATTTTGTCTTGTGCAACAAAAACTAAAAAAGTGATAATTCTAGTCAGGCCAGACTCATCAGAGGTTAAGTTGGTGAGGAAAAGCTTGATTGCCTCTTCCTTTACTGGGAAAACAACCTTATATTGAGCAGAATGAGAAAAAAAAGAAAAGAAAAAGAAAAAGAAAAAGAAAAAGAAATTTATAAAATGGCTGGGATGGGCTTCTTCTGTTGAGATGAAGTAAAATTTACTGTCTCTATTTTGCCCTTTGAGAATTTCTTGATATGAGGATTTTGGTCAGCATTTATGACTAGAGATAAAGTGTGTTGGAAGGGAAAGAAAGCATAGTACCATCTAGAAACAATTTTAAGGAAAGAAGTTTCACTCATTTGGTGATCATGTTTATTCCTTTGGATGTTATGGTTTTCAAATAGAACAGTTCTCAAATTTTTTGCTATGCCATCACCATTATGTGAAAACATGGATTTTTATGAGTTCTGTTTATTTCTATAAACAGACATCAAATGCTGCTAGCTACTCAAAATATGTAAGTCGTGAGATGAGCAAAGCTGAAGCGCTCTTGAAGGTGAGTGATCAAATCAGTGTTGGGTTTTCCTTTTTTTTTTTTTTTCTTTTCTTTTGCTTTTTTTTAAGGATCGTCTACATCATACAGGTTATACTGTCCCCAGTTGATTCTGTGGCAGATACATATCGTGCACTGCTACCTGAGGGAACACCTTTGGAGTTTCAGCGGATTCTGGAGCTTAAGGTAATTGCCAATCATCACTACTCCTTTACTTATCTGTTGACTTTAACCAAGGGTCAGAAAAATTCCCCATATGCCCCTTGAAATCTAAAACCTGAAATCAGATTGGTCAGAGCCGAGTTACAGGACTTCTTTTTCTCTTGTTGAAAAAAAGAAGTCAATGGAGCTATTAGAAACTATTCGAGTTATGAGCCAATTCTTGAGACTTACAATGTTGAAGAAATTAAGTGATTCACTGATTGTTCAATTTAGTCTATTTGATAATGTACTTTATATGTCACTTAAACTTTCACTTAAATAGAATCAAAATTTGAAGTGAAAGAGTCTCTGTTTATTATATTACTTACTACTGAACAGTCTGAACACAAAGCACACCCGGTGTGAAGAATTTCAAATTTTTTATTCAACCATAGAAATATTTTCACAAAATGAATCATCTTTCCTGATCTTAAAACACTCCTTGTAGTTTGACAGACAAAAGAGGAAAAACCTGATTATTCACTGTTGAACTCAAGTACTTGATTTACTTGGTTTTGGTATCTTTATGTTGAATATTTAACTTAAGTAATTCATTTAGTTGACTTTTGCATCTTTATATATACTATTGCATCTTTAATACTTTATTGGGTGGGTTTTGTTTTTTTTTTTTTTTTTCAACGTACGCCTCGCTTCAGTCGGGTGTGCGCCTCGCCTTGCACCTTGCGCCTCAGGCTCCAGGAGGCATTTGCGCTTTTGTGCGCCTTGAGTCTTTAACAACTATGGCTTCAACTTTCTCATTGGTTGCATTTAATCTATGAAGTATCAAATAACCTTCAAACAACTTCACCATGACATTAAGAACCACCTTATGACCCTTCTATACCTTATTCTGTAGAATGCAATATCTCTTGCATCTGGTAGTGGAGTGAGGAATGGTTGAAGATCTGAGATGGACCCAAAAGCAAAAGCAAGAAATGAGTTGACAAAAATCTACTTTTTGCTTCTTTGTACTACTTTTTTTTTTTTTACTGGTTTGGGTTATGGATGTAACAAGAAAAGTGTGCCATGTGCATCAAAATTGTTACGTGCTTTCCTTTCTTTAGTGGGTTTTTTTAAAGAAAGGAGCGGGGCAATGTTACTCCACTCTCCATAGATAATTACCTGTTCCGGCTGAGCTGCAGGTCATAACATTTATACATGTTTTTAGATCAAGTGACATTATAAGATTGTGTACCAAATATTGGCGTTGACAATATGTGTTTGGGATGGTAGGATTGTAACGCAAAGTAGCTGTTGTCATTCTTAAACTGGCATTCTAAACCTTGGCAACTGGACATAATCTCGTATTATTATTGAGATAATATGAGGAGATATTGAAAATTGTATATCATGCCATTGCGAAGATGTCTTGGGATTAAGCAGTCATTGCAGATTAAGAATTTGGGATTAAGCAGGCATGGTGAAGATGCCTTGCAGGTTGGATGAAAAAAAAATCCTTATTGAGTTTATTATTCACCATGGTTTTTTGTTTTTTATTTTTATTTTTTATTTTTTTGGGTTTGTTAGCAGGTGTCCATAAGACGAAGAATCTTCCACTTTATTTTGGGGGGTCAACCAGTACATGTTCATCTGCAGTTTGCCTTTTATTTCTGATGGCAAAGACTAAAGAGAGAGCCATCTTATTACACTTGCTGATTTCTTTCAAAAGGGTTCAAATGTAGATATATTTACTTAAAAGGAAATTTCTGTCCTCCTCTCTCTCTCTCTCTCATGTGAGTTCCTCTTGTTTGCATACACATTCATGTTTTATATGTCCAGTAAGAGATTTCAATTCTTTCTGTTTATATAATCATCCCCAAGGGCACGATCTTCAACCCTTCTGGATTAAGTGATTTATGTATTTAGGGGCAAATGTGAGGCATCTTCCTCTTGAAGATTAAGCTGTTAGACTCGAGTGTTTACTTAAGAAGATATGAAACCTCTACCTTGTAAAATTTGATGTGCCTTCCTCTCTTTGTATTACCCCTTATGATTTGTATTACCCCTTATGATTTGTGTTCGAGGGAACAATGGAAGGAAAGAGAGTAAAGGACATCCTTTTCAAGTAACTTCTCGCTTACATTGATATTTAGGTTGATTTTTTGATATTTTGGCAGAAGGAGAGTGAAAGGCACCATTTTCAAGTAATTTCTGAATTACATTTATATATGGGTTAATTTTTTGATATTTTGGTTTTCATATCTAGGTTAATAGCATTGCAGTGTTTTGTCATATATACTTCTAAGATCTGGTTGGTGTTTTTTCTTTTAAAGCATAAAGCAATTTGGTTCCGGTTTTGTAATACTATCAGACCTGGCTGTGGATGCAATACCCTTTGATCCCTGTCCTTCCACTCTTGCCTGTCATTATTTCCTAAAATGCTTGCTTATTTGAATTGTCTTGCTACGAGGCTCGCACATGTTATTTGTTTTGTGACTTGACAATTGCTTATGGTAGTTTGGGAGAATTTTCAATTGACTGCATTATGCTGACGTGACTACCAGTTGTTTGACAAAACTACAGGAAGAACCTTGGTTTTCAATAACCCGGTTGAACTGTGTAGGAGCTGAAAATGTTAGCAAGTATAGTACCAAAAAATGCATAAGGCCCCCCTCAACTATTAAAAATCAGCATTTTACTCCCTTAGATTACAAAATCGAGCAAGTCAGTACCATAACTATCATAAATGTGCAGCTTGCCCCCTAATAGTAATTTCCGGCACATTTTCAGCCAACTTTTTATATAATTTCATAATTGCCCTGCGATATGCCCATTGTAGCTGTGTCTATAAATTGAGTTCAAATTCCATATCTTCCTCCAACTACAACTCCTCCCTCTCCCCAAGTGCAGAAAAAAAAATATTTCATCAAAGTTGAAGAAGTTGAGGTCCGATGGGTGTATAATATATATATGTGTGTGTATGTGTGTGTGGGCATGTACCATAGAAGTGCAGCTAATTCCGAAATTTTTCATGTTTTGAATTCTTCTTAATTTCTCTTAATTGAGATTTTCTCAAACCACTATTGGACCAAATGTTCATTAATAACATATATAGATTGACTTTATGGATGTTATTTAGTAATAACATATATATTACTAAATCTTCTAGATTGTAAAGTCTTGTACTATTCATCCCCTATTGGCATACCTTTCTTAGATTTGGATCTTCTAATAAAAAAATAAAAAATAAAAAATAAAAAAACTATCTTCTTCTTTTTTAATATAATTTAATATTGGTTTGGCACTTTGTTAATTAATTCTTATTATCATTGACTTTTGTGATGAACATGGGAGTTGTCAGAATTTCTGGTTCTGGGACTGTTTTACATCTCCATGAATGAAATACCTTGTTTTCTCTCTCTAAATCTGTCGAATCTGGTTAGTCAAAACGATTCTCTAACCCCCTTCTCTCATCAATTTCTCCTCTTGTTATTCGATTCTTCTTCATACTCTCTCTCTCCGATTTGGCATCCTTCTTGCACATAGAAGTCCTAAAACAAGATAAACTTCTGTACGACTCTAAACAACAGAAATCCACCCAAAAAAAATAAAAATAAATAAATAAATAAAATTGACTTTAGACATAAACATACATACCAAAATTGAATGTATGAAGATAGAAAATTAGGGCTTATATGTAAAATCAAAGACAGTCAGAATTGAAATGAGGGCTGTTTCAAGCTTAATTTTGATGCCTCTTTTGATTCTTCTAGAAAAACTAGTGGGGGCGGTTTTATTCTTAGAAACCATCTTGGTTTTCCTCTCAAGGTGGCGTCGGCTTTTTTGTCTAATGTTTCTTGTCCAACGCTTGCCGAAGGTCTGATTCTTAGGGAAAATCTCTCTTCTTAAACTCTGGGGTTACCACAATGTGATTATTGAGGGAGATTGTTGGCCTATGATGCAACTTCAAGCCTCTGTGGGGGCTTTAGTTATTGTTTTTCAGGATGTCATTTCTCTTCTTAAGGATTGTTTGGGTGCCTCTTTGGCTTGGGTTCTTCGGGGAGGAAATGTTGTAACTCATGTTTTGAGCAAGCAGGCTCTTGTAGCCGCTCATGGTGACTTGGAATGGAGCCCTTCACTCTGATTGTAATTTTCTTTCTTCTATGTGATTGTAATTTTCTTTCTTCTATGTGATTGCTTCATGTTTGGTGTCAAAAAATAAAATAAAATAAAATAAAATGAAAAGAGGAAAAATCCATGAACAGGAAGATATATTAATGGAACAGTACATGGAATTTTAATGCTCCATTTTTTCCATTGGATTTTGCGAAATTGGAGGGGTAGAATCAGAGGAATAATTTATGTCTACAACATATCTGTATGAGGAATTATTTGTTAGTTGCTGTAATCCATGGCCATGGTGGTGTTTAGATTCATTTGGCTCCTGTATTCCATGGCCATGGTTGTGCTTAGATATTTTTGGGTGTATGATTTCTTTGTTTTCTTATTTTGATGTATGAATAATACCCAGATCGATGTATTTGTTTCTTTGTTCATATGGATGAAATAGACCCAGAAACAAAGATGAAAGAGACTCGAAGAGAAAGAGTTCAGAGAGAGAGAGAGGAAGAATTAATGAACCAAAAAGAGAAAATAGAGAAAAATTAACAAGAGAACTAGGAACAGAGGAAGAGAGGAGGGAGCGAGGTGAGGGGGTTGCAGAATCGCGAAGGAGAGGAGAAAGATAA
>JAOTQH010000031.1:3844360-3864969 GCA_025631255.1 Cornus kousa
AGACAAAGGACGAGCCAAAGTAGCCTGAACAACATCAGAAAATTTCTCCTCCCAATCACTCGACACCAAAAATCTATCAAGACGTGAAAGAGACGGAGGGAAACGTCCACTGGACCAAGTGAAAGGCCCACCCACCAAAGGCAAATCTAACAAACCGAAAGCATCAATAAACTCTGAGAAAGCCATCATATCAGCCGTCCATCTACCTCCTGTCGACCTTTCAAAAGGGGAGCGCACCACATTAAAATCCCCCCCGATACACCATGGTAGCGACCATTGCCTACCAATCTCCCCCAGCTCCTCCAGAAACAAAAGGCACTCACTATCCTCCGTAGGACCATAAACACCAGAAAAAACCCAGCGAAAGCCATCCTCCACCATAGACAAAACACAGGATGCCGAGAAAAGCCGAGCCTGAGAGTCCAACAAAGAAATCCACCGGACATCCCACATGATCAGAATACCACCCGAAGAACCAATCGCATCCAATGCAAACCACTCCACAAATCTCCCACCCCACAAACTTCGCACAATCGCATCCGACATCGAGGCAATCTTGGTTTCTTGAAGACACACAAGATGACCACCCGCTTTCCGAATCACCGATTTCACCACTTTCCTCCTAGCCGGGTCGTTGAGACCCCGGACATTCCATGAAAGAATCTGAAGCTTCATAGGGAAACAGTATTGTTGACCGTCTCCTCCCTCCTTCCGCTACCCTTCACCCTAGCCCCCCTCCTCCTCCTTTCATAAGTAACGAGAGTCGAAGGACTTGGACTCCCTTCCTCCTCTCTCACCACTGTAACATTCTCCCTGCTATCTGTTCTACCTGCAAACTGAGCATTAAGAACATCAAGGAATAAATCTGTCGCCTCCTCCATTCGACCCTCAAAAGACACTCCCAAAAGAGAGCCTATCTCAACTCCCTTCTCCTTCATCCAAGCATTCTCCACATCAGCCATCCCTGCATCAGATCCCATCCCTACCACAGAATTCCCATCCGGTCTAACAACAGCCAAAGGTGTGAGCAAATCAGCATCAGACTCGCACCCATTCCACAAAATCATGCCCAAATCTCCATGATCGAAGATCCTCTCGTCTTCTTCCAACCAAATCGCAATCCAGAAAAAATGAATGTCCACGATAAGTGTTTGCAGATCTAACCGTTCCACCTTGAAACAGACGGGGTAGCCTCGCAACATCCAAGAACGACTTCATCTCATTGATATCACTTCTTATTGGCACCAGATATCAAAAGCATGAGCAAATCATGGAATATAACTACACTGACTGTAAATGAGGCTTGGACTATCTTAGCAACTAGAGAACTACAATTTCTCAAGGTCTACTTTGGCTAGAATTTTATTTTAGAATGAAAAAAAGAAAAAGAATTCGCCAATTTTCAACAAACCAGTGTTACTGATCAGGGGTCGTTACTTTTTGTAATGGTAAAAAACTTAGCCAACAAGTGTGAGGATGCAAATCATGAGAGCGCCAAGCAAAGAATCTGATAGCAAACTCAGCTAATAAATGTGAGGGTGTGAAATCATGAGCGTGCCAAGAAAAGAGTCTCAGAGCTACTTTTTGCAAAATAATATAATAATTTAGGTCTGTCTCTAGTCTCCTTTCCTTGCATCCCATGTAAGCAGGACCAGGAGTGGGTAATAGCCCTTTTCTGATAGTATTCCTGGTCCAGTCCTCTCAGTTTATGGCATTATGGACTTTCCGCCAAAGCCTAATGGCTCCAACTACAGATTCTTTTTATTATTATTATTATTATTAATACAGAAAGCTCCTATTACGGAAAATTTACAGTAAATGTGCCTCCTTTTGGTTAAAAGTGTCTGAACTTCGATATGGATATTTACTACCTTGAGAGCTTTGGGAAGGGCCAAAGGTGATGGCTGCAGGAGAACCTGATCAGGATTCAGTTTTGAATACAAAGCAAAGCAGCATGAACCAGGGGCAATCCAGATGAGGTTATGACCATTCTCTTCTGCTTCATTTTTACCATTTCCAGATTGAGTTTCATTAGCTGAAGGAGTCAGCTGATTGGATGCAAGCAAGACCACATCTGAACTCACTGCACTGTAGTCACGTGCTTCAATTCCATTATCTTTTAAATAATTGATTACCTGAATACACTTAACATTTGTTAGATAAATGTGAAAATGAACCTTTTTACCTCACACTGCTGTTAAAACATATTAATGACAAAAGAATACATTATTCAAACATATATATAAAATAAAATAAAATAAACAAATAAAAAGAAGAAGACAAAGGAGAAGAAAGATACTGACCTCCGAAGACAACTTTCTCTTGTCCACATATAAGAAAGAAGAAACTGTTGTTACCACAGCAAACGCCTGAACAACCGGATTGTAGTCAACATCACTCCCGCGGATATTATACAACCAAGCAACCTGCATTGCAGCAAATCATATTGAAATACTTCTGGGCACTACTACCTAAATCAAGATGAAAAAACGTAATAATTTATAAAAAAAACAAATATAGGAGATGCAAGAAACTGAACCTATCAACCTCAACACAACACAAGCTGCTACAGATAAGAATATTTGTTGTGGATGGTATAGACAAACCTCATCCAGTGCAGTGACAATTATAGCACGAGCTTTCTCCAGAATGAGCTTTTCTCTCAGCTCCTTCAACTTGTCTGTGACAGAACGACCAGTGAACTCTATGGGATGTAAAATTACAGGATTAGTTCCTTCTGGCGGTCGGTTTTCCCAGACTTCATCTACCAAGTTGGTGGATGTATGAACCAGGTTTTGCTGCTTCTTGGCAAAAGCATGCTCCCATTTCTTTGCGGTGTCCACTGATATACACCATGTATCTACACCAATAGCTGCATCTTTCGGCAGATTCTAATAAAGCATATCATGAGATCAGCTTATAATAAATATTTTATAAACTACAATGAACAAAAATTAAATTAACCATAAGTGCTAAATGTACACAAAATGATAGTATTGTTAGAGCAGCAGTAATAGTTAGTTGTTCAACCATAGCAACTATCCTTCTGGTGATGTAAACAAGATAGGACATCAGCAGAAACATGAATCATAGAGCAGCAATGCAGAAAATAAATGGACTTCTAACAGTTGAGCTTCCCATGACAACACTCTAGCAAAGGTACCCAGTTTCAATGGATTTCCACTTTCACTTGTTACTGCTTTTAAGATCAGAAATTGGTCAACTTATCCCCAAGAACACTTGAGTATCAGAAAATTGGCCAAAATGACCAATTAAATCATTTGGCAAAGAAAGTTTGGTACTTATACTTACCTAATCTAAAAACGAAGGAAACATAAGGGATCGACCTATACCACATCTTATGTTTGAAAGTTTGTATTTCTTTGTCTTTTATTTATCTATTTATCTATTTTTGTTTTTTATTGTTCACTCCATACCTAAGAATATCGTTGTTCCATAATCTACTGATGAATTTGACCTGATATAAAAGATCGCTTTTTTTTTTTTCTTTCTATATTTTAAAGAGATTTTTTTCTTCCAATGCAGATCCAATCTACCAATGGCATCATTGCTCAAAATTTCAAATTTTGTCCCAAAATACCAATATACTTTTAAAGTTAGGAACGCCTAGAAGCCTATTAAAATTTACTTTTCAAATTCAGTAGATGTCAGTCCAGATGATTTTCCTTTTGAAACACTTTGGAACTTGTACTGCAATCCTAACCTAAGATATGCCTATTTTCCTCCCCTCCTAGTACTTTCTTCTTGTGCCCCTCAATTTTCTGCTCTCAAATTTACTTACAAACTTTATAAACCACTTTTTTTAACGCAAAAAGCTTACTTTAAAAACCCTACACGTTCCTCCTTTCCACCATCCAACTTTAACGCTCTAAAACTACAAAGGATATCCCCTACAGCCCCTAGTTCCTGTTCACTGTACTGTTCACAGCACCAAAACAACACTAAAATTTGCCTTTTTACCATATCAGTTCCCCAATATCATAAACCTCTATTACACCAATATAAACCCTCTATTAATCAACCATTAACGACACAAAACTATGAACAATCAGCCCCAAACTTCAACTAAATAGAACTCCACTTAAGTTGCCAATGTGGTCCAAAATATCATTCCAAAGATGAGCAAGCTCCGAGGAAGGAAGCACCACCTTCTAACTTCACAAAGCTGAGATTAAAAGTAAATATATATATATATATATATAAACCTTAATTCCCCTATAAGCCTATATTCCAGAGATAAGCTCTGAGGAAGCACCTTCTGTAACTTCGCAAAGCTGAAATTAGAAGTTTAACATAAAAAATAAATAATTAAATAAAAAAAAAAACAAAACTTAATTCCCCTATACGCTATCTTCTATAAATTTGTATGACCCATCAAAAGATGCCCATTTCCTTTATCATCAGAGATGACTACCTATAGAGTCCTCCTTTTAATTTTTAATCACGATGCAATTCCTAGTCTGGCCCAAGAAACTATAATAAAAGAATCTCCACCTAAAACAAGTAATAATGAAATGTTTAAACGGTACACCTGCCGTTATTTTTAGATTTGAGAGGCACAAACCAATTTCCACTATATCGAACCTAGCATATTATTAAATGCACATCACAAATATTATTTTTCATGCTATGTTACATGGAGTCGGTTACGCGTGTCAGGTGCGAGCAAACATCAGATGTCTCAGATCATCAAATAGAAAGACACAGCGACATTGTTAAACAGTTATATTATTTAATCTTTTTTTTTTCTATAGTAAAATAATAACTTTATATGCAAAAGATATTTTCTGTAGTAAAATAATATCTTCAAGTAAAATAGTGTTCCATAGAGGCATTTTAGTCATTTTGAAACAATCATAGAACAAAATCGAATTATTGGATGCGGTTTAGGTGCATGTTCAACCAAAAACATCGAATACATCTTCCATACTCATGCCCAAATATTGTGAGTAAGAGTCAATATAACACAATTTCCATGACTGTCCAGCCTACATTCTAATAAACAAGACAAAAGGCATGTAACAGAGCCTGAAACAGGATGTGTGGTGAAGAATTCAATAAATAAATAAATATAAGACCTCTTATTAATCCAACAAAATGCTAATTAGAAAACTAAATTATAATAGGAGCCTTGGAAAAGGATCCATGTTAAACCAACAAAAATGACATTAAATGCATTATTAATAGCACATTTTGGGAGAAATGTTGATAAAGGGGCTTCAAGGTAAAGGATGTGAGTATTTTTTGACAGTTGAAACATTCAGGAAAAGAGTCAATGTTAGTAAGTTTACTCTTTATAGCATAAGTGTGCATAAATCAAAACAATAAAAAATGAAACACACATCAACAAGGAGATGCATGCACTGCATTATTGGCGGGGATGCAGATATATATGTTAATTATTAGAATTGGAAATAGAATGGGGTACTGTAATGGTTGGCCATTTCAAATGGAGAGAAAAATGGATATTCGTAATAGTGATCCGTTATGCCAATCATCGAGTGCATAAAGCAACAGAGCATGTGGAACTTTCTTCTAGCAGATATTTGCTTAATTTTAGGTCTGAAAAATTAGTTTGATCATAATAAATGTCTCAAAAAAATTGGAAGTTGATGTGGTTTTAGGTTCTTTGTTATCAAAGGGCAATGTGTTCTTCGCAGAAGATCTTGAAGAACCTGGAGAAAGGAAAAAGGATTGCTAGCTAGCAGGTAGCCTAACCAAAAGCAACCAATGAACTAAAGAAAGGGACAGATAAATGCACTGCCTAAATTAGAGCCACTTGGTTTTGTTGAATGCGCTTCTGGAAGGCAACAAAAGTCAAATTTATAACATAACTGGATTAAAATTAAAAAAAGAAAAGAAAAAAATAATTAAACAATTCAGAGTGAAATTTTTTAATACGTATAAAACTAACAATAGAGAACATGTTCAACTGGTGGATTCAACCACAGATGAAGAGTGATGTGAATGAAAGCACAGGATGATAAACAACTACTACATACTCAAAATTTGGAAAACAAGCCCCAACATTTTACTAGTGAAAAAAAATATCATGGCAGAAAGCCAGAAACACATGAGCTTGTTTTGGATAAGTATTACAAACCAAAACTACAAACAAGAGTTCCTGCACAGCTTAAAGACGTTAGAAAGGCTGCATAAGTTCAAGTAATAAAAAAGAACTCTGTGAGGGAGGCTTTTTCATGCTTTAGTTGAAGACCAACTTCAAATAAGTGGGAGTTGGAGAAGAACATTGATTTGGCCCAACTAACAAGTTGAGGCACTAAAAACATGATGATAATGATGAATATCAGAACAACAGTCAAAACAAAAAATTGAAGTGTCAAAATTGAGAATACATATGTTTGTGCCCAGCCAAAAGAATGTGACTCACATCTGCCATCCAGGTATCAACATTGGGGTCTTCTCCTACACGCATGAGCTTCCACGGGTCACTTAGTTCCTGTGCTGCTTGCACAAAGTACCGGCCATCGGTCCACAATAGTGCTTCACTCATTGTTATAAGTGCCAAACCTAAATGCAATTTAGATAACAGGTATTATAAGTTTTGGAAGTTCTATACATACAAAACAAAAGCAGATCAATGAAGAGTCTGAATAATAATTTTAGTAACGTGTTACTTATCAAAAAATAATAATAATTTTAGTAATGTGCCAACATAGGAAAGCAAGAACTGCACGACAAACAGACAACTGTGGCATTGATTATGATGATAAAAATATCTAGGAAGAGTACCACATGCACACACAGGTGCAGGACTGAAATATTAGCCATTACGGAGCAACTCCGCCAAGTCGCAACGGACTCGGCCAAAGTCGATCCAGTTACAACCCAATATATCACTATGAAAATAGATTACAAGGAACTCAAATGGAATTGGGGACGACTCAGAAAGACTCAGACAAGTCTCAGAGGGACTCGTAGTCTGCATTGCAACAGCTGAGTCAACCCTTTCAACAAGGTTAATTCTGCCCATTTTTTCTCGGTCTCTGTGTCTCTAGTCCTCTTTCACCTTTAAATTCATTTTAAATCCTAAATATGTGAATCAACATAAAAAAAATTAAGATCTCGACCTAAATCTTCTATCAAACCACTCCCAAACCTTCAAGCAGCTAATTTTTTAGGTTCCTTTTTCTTTTAACTTAGATTTAACATGCAAGTGTATTTTGATTATTTTTGTGTTTTATGTAATAAATTTTCATTTATTTTATGTTAAAGCTTCTTTTGACTATTAATTTAGAAAAAGACATAAATTACTAATAAGCCTTAATGCTGACGACAACTTAAATTCCATGATAAACTGTTACTTGTATTAAATGATCTTTAAAAAAACTTAATAAAATCATTGAAATTCATTAAAAATACAGGTTTATTGGATTCTTTATTAAAGTTGTGTTACATTTTGGGCCTTACGTGTGTGGTTAAAAATTTTACAATGGTGGCAATCGATTTCGTTGCATTACAGCCAATTCCGTCCCGTGTCCATTACATTATGCATCTTTGAGCAATGGAAGAAACGCCACAGGGAAAAGAAAATAAAGAGTTTAGTACTAAATTATGTAAGGCTACATTATTTAGTACATCAGAATGGGAATGGAATCCTCATTTCAGCTTTTCATTCCCTTTTCACTGTCTAGTAATCAAAATCATGGACTCTTCAAAAGTAGGTGAAGTACTTATATCACACATGTCCGACATTATTAGAACATCGATATGGAATATATGTCCGACATTTTTGGATGGACACGTACCTAAAAACACAACCATTCATCCAACAATACACTATGTTACATAAAAAAACATTACTTCACTTTACAAAATAAAACACAAATATTAAATAATATGAATATTAGCATGTCCATATGTCCTTATATATAATATTTGACGCATCTGACATTTGAATACACGCCTGCACTTGATAGGCATACTAGAGTCCATTTAACATGGATCAAAATAAAGTTGGAATACCATTCTCTTAGAATGGTCATTCTCACAAAAATTTAAAATGCTTAGTACTCACCATGAATTAGGGTTAACCAAAATACCAATACACATCTACTTTTCTCTGTATCATCCTATTTCTCACTCTGGTATTTATCAAACCTGAAACAAGGCCATTACTACAGCCACCTCATGTCAAACCCAAAACCAAGACACCAACATCAGGGCATCATCTCACCACAACCAGATAAAATCAACATGCCAAACACAAAATCAGGACAATATCACTGGGACATCATGATACTCATCTCACCACCACCAAACATAATCAACACTTGGCAGATCTCCTCTTATCATATCAATTAACTATCTTCACCAACAAGACTCATCTTAACCCATTCTCTACATTATCTTATTTCACCCTTTGGTTTCTATCAAACCCAAAATAAGGGCATTATTATAGGCACGTCATGTAAAACCCAAAACCAGGACACCATCATCGCAGTGAGATGGGACATCATCTCACAACCACACAATATTCCACCCCTTGACAGATCTCTTATCATATCAATCAATTGTTGCTCATCTCAACCTCCATCATATCTCTTGAATATAGTGGTGGCAATTCGTATTTCCAAGTCATATTCTTGTCATGTCATAACATGGATATCATGTTATATGGGTCGACATGAACACAACTTGACGACCAATGTTATATGTTTAATAAATGAATCAAGACCTGACACTACACAACAAGAAAAAACAAGATACATATTGGCAAATCTGCTCAAATATTCTTAGGACATTACATTTTAAACATGTTGAAATGGGTAGTAAACAGGTTGGGTCATATCTGTGTTGAGTCGACATGTTTAGTTAAATGAGTTGGCAAGTAAAAGATGAATACAACACGATTAATTAGTGTGTCAATTAGAGTCAACATAATTATGACCCAAACACGATTAACCCAAACCCAAACCGACTTATGTTGTGTCGTGTTCAAATCGTGTTAGCCCGTCACATAAATTATTCACCCTTAACCTTACAACACCCCAGTGCCTGGACATCATTTCAACTCCAATTCCATTCCAATTAGCATGGTCTTCATCTTTTTGCTATTTCCATCTCTGTTGTAGTTAGTTTAGTCCTCATTTGATCCTTCTCTCTTCCCCCTCCATGTCACTTCAATTAATCTATTGACCTTACCTTTAACTAAAAAAAAAAAAATGAAGTTCAAACCCACTTATGTTCTATCGTCCCCTCAAGTTGGTGCATTGATATCTGAGACGCCCAACCTGGATAATGCATCTTCAAACACGGTCTTGCTAGCACCCTTCTTCAGAATCTACAAGTTGCAGAGTGCAAATCTGACTAGGGATGATTTTCTCTCAAATGAAATGTCTATCAATAAATCAAAAATGTCTCCTCAGATCATAAACAATTAACAATGTCTCCTCAAACCATAAACAACCAATCATGTCTCCTCAAACCATAAACAACCAACAATGTTTCCTCAGACCATTTCCCTCACATGGTTAAAATATGTAGATGAAAGAATCAACAATGTCTCCTTAGACCATTCCCCTTTATACACATGTTTAAACAATGTAGATGAAGAATCAACAATGTCTCCTCACACCATAAAAAAGAAACAACTATATCTCCTCAGACCATTTTTGAATGGGTGTTGCCGAACTCGCAATGCCCAGACAACCCTGGCTCTGATACCAAGTAGAAACATAATATAGAAGAAAATGGAGAGAATTGTGTAAAGGTTTGAATGAGAAATCACTCATTCACAGCTCTACTATTTATAGATAAAAAGAGCACATGCTCATATTACAAGAAAGGAAATTAAATCAAATCTAAATCAAATCACAACATATTCTATAGCATAGTCAAATCTTTGCTCATATGGTAAGTCATTCCATAAATCGTGGCTATCATATATGCTAACACTTCCCCTCAAGTTGGTGCGTGGATATCTCAGACGTCCAACTTGGACAATGCATCTTTAAACACGGTCTTGCTAGCACTCTTCTTCAGAATCTACAAGTTGCAAAGTGCAAATCTTACTAAGGATGATTTTCTTTCAAATGAGGTGTCGATCAACAAATCAAAAATGCCTCCTCAGACCATAAACAACCAATCATGTCTACTCAAACTGTAAAGAACAAACAATGTCTCCTTAGACCGTAAACTACCAACAATGTCTCCTCAGACCATTTCTCTTCATATGTTTAAAACATATACATGGAAGAATCAACAATGTCTCCTCAGACCATTCCCCTTCATACATATGTTTAAATAATGTAGAAGAAAGAATCAACAATGTCTCCTCAAACCATAAAAAAGAAATAACTATGTCTCCTCAGACTATTTCTGAATGGGTAGTGTGCCAAACTTGCCACCTCGACACCTCCCGGATGGTCATTAAACCATTCCCGAATGGATGGTGCCGAACTCGCAATGCCCTTATTGAGGTCACACTGCTAACCCGACACCTCAGACTATTTCTGAACAGGTGGTGTGCCAAACTCGCAACGCCCTCATTGAAGTCGGACCACCCTGCCAACCCGACACCTCCCGGATGGTCATTAAACCATTCTCGAATGGATGGTCTTCATCATTTTGTTATTTCCATCTCTGCTGTAGTTAGGTTAGTCCTCATTTGTTCCTTCTCTCTCCTCCCCTCCATGTCACTTCAATTGATCTATTGACCTACTTTTAACAAAAAAACGTAGTCCCTAATTCCACAAAAGTGAAAACGCTGCTCCCCATCATTACTGGTTTATCACAAATCAATGAATGAGTCAAAAGAAATTAACTTTGTCTCACTAGACATCGATGTTTGCTTGATTGCCGGAGTGACTAGATGGGAGCAGAAGGTAACTAGAAACTAATTCATGTTTATCTAGCAGGAAGGTAAATGATAAAAATTTTATAACCGTTACCATATGTTTTCTGCGTTTCTTAAAAGAAGAAAAACTAGTTCAACAACGAACACCAGTCACCAAGGTTCACTAAGAAACATAGAATTCAGTATACTTTCTGCAAACAGAAGAATGTCAATTATGTATTATTGGCATATGCTCAGTAGTTGAATGTGTCCATCTTAAAACTTTTACAAATTACAGTCTAATGCTTTTAACATATCATGTGAATTGATCTGAATTTGTTGCTATCCTTTTTAGTATTTACAGTATTGATGATGGGTTAATAAATTATTCTAATCATTGGAATTTTACATAAAGTTGTTGGTGGTGCTTTAAGTATTTATCCATAAATGTGTTCAAGTATTAGTTTTTTCAGCGTTGGTGAGGAAGAAAGAGACAAATTGATACTTGTTCTCTTTTTTCTCACAGAGAAATATGTGTGGCTTGTCCATCTTGTCAGTTGGTACAATTGGTTACTTAATCACATACATTTATAATATGCTAATAATAGAATCCTTTCTGTATGAGCACAATTATAATATATGTGAAGCCATCTAAACAAGGTTCATCAAATTAATGGCCATATTGGGTTTTCATACATTGTTGTGCATCATCTGTATCCTCTACCTCCACTCCACTCCACTCCTCCCCTAAGATAAATATATGTAATTGTAATAGGGAAAGCAAAGGACCCATCAGGTAGACTTACCACATAAAGCAAACTGCTTTCATTTCAAATATTAATGGATTTAAACCAAATCTTAATCTAGTAGTGCTTCTTTTCAGTAACAACTGATTTCACAGTGGCATTTCCTTATTTTTACAAGGAAATGCCAAAATGATCATGGATGTTTTGGCATCTTGAAGAACGATATATCCAATACATATATCAATTATAAAATGCTTCAGTCTTACATCACAAGCCAACGTAGACCTAAAATATTCATTGACCAAAGCTCATCAAACGAAAGCTCAACTTGTGCTAATGGACTTCTTTAATTGCAACCCAAGACATATGGATTTGATTGCAACCTAAGAGATATATGGACTGCTTTAGTCAAGTCCACTTATAAGTTGATAAATAAATATTTAAGCTTTGAAAGAAATTATCTTTTGTCAAGTTCCAAAAGAAAGATATCTAAGATTGTACAAGCTAATTATGAAAAAAAAAAGAAAAAAAGAAAAAAAAGAAAAGAAAGATAGTACAAGCTATAGAGTGGATCATGTTGCGTAACTACATAAGTTAAATTCTCATAAGAAATATCTCTAACATTGTACAAGTTATAATTATACGTAATGTTGCATAACTACATAAGTTATATGGAGATGATTTTTTGTGGATACATGCAATTTAGTGACTGTTCATGTTATCATCTTTCAGAATCCAAATCAGTCCTTCGTCCCATTTTCCCATCATGCTTACTAGACACGGCATAAGAGGGTCAACCCATCTTCATATGACTCTCATCCAAACAAGATAAACTATGGAGTCTATTGAGATCATATGGTCAGGTCCTAGACTAAAACTATGCACATGGTTTGATGAGGATTGCATGCACGTATTCCTACAAATTAGTCTCAACTCACAAATGAGTTGGCAATGCCACAGAGAACTAAAATTAAATAGATTAAAGATCAACCAGAAGGCATGAAAGTGTCACAAAACCATATCATGACAGACTAGGCTCTAAAGACAGCAAGTCATCACAATGTATGTTGGAATGTGTCTCATGCATGTAATGAGGACCCTTTTGGCCTCTCATGGGCAAGTAAAACCAATAAAGATGTTATTTTTAACAAGTCGTACCGGTATGCTTTTAAGTGGTCTACTCACTAACAGAAGAAGTATGAGGTTTTCTTACAAAAGTTTTAATAAGGTTTTTCCCGGTTTTTGGAAGGAAAAAAAAAATAAAAAATAAAAAAATAAAATAAAATTGATAAAAAAACATGCTCTTTTTACACAAATGTCACCCGTAAATGGTACAAATAGTATCAAATAAGATTGAACTAACCAGCACTTCCGGTGAATTTACTAATGAATTCGCGCCTTTTATCCCTATCAGCTACATACTCACTCTGCAATGAAATCCAACAAAATATATATATAAGATCAGTTAAAAATCCCAAGAAAGAAGCTTGAAGCAAAAAAAAAAAATAGTGATCAAATCAAAGAAACACACATATATATAATGAAAAATCAAACTGGAAATACAATTAAAAGGGGACCAAAGCAGTGATTGATTGATTGATTAAGTATCAGCATATCTAATGCAACAACAAAATTAATATAAGAGTGCATATATATATATATATATATATATATATCCGTCGCAGATATATACTCAGTCTGCAACGAAATCCAACAATATATATATATATATATATGATCAGTTAAAAATCGCAAGAAAGAAACTTAAAGAATAAATAATCAAAAAAAAATTGTGATCAAAGTAATACACGCACATACATATGTAACAGTAATTTATTAAAAGGGACCAAAGCAGTGAATCAGTGATTGATTAATTAAGTATCAGCATAACAAATGCAATAACAAAATTTATTAAGAATGCATATATATAGAGAGATGAGAAAATAGGACCTGATGAGCATCTGAGGTGGGAACGACTAAGGCATGGAGAGGTGGAGAGTGAGAAGACATTAAAGATCTCACAGCAGCGAGTGTGTCCGCCATGTCTGTGCTTGATTCAGTAGCTATCTATCTCTCAACAGTCTGGTTGTTTATGGTGAATTTGAAGGAGGCAGATAGATATATAGAGAGAGAGAAGAGAGAGAGTCTGGTTTTATTGGAAAACAACTAAGATAGATATAGAGAGAGAGACTTAGCGTTGGAATTGGGCTAACATCTACTTATGTTCCGGAATTGACCTTAATCATCTCATCTGACATCCGGCTTCCCATCCGAACCGCACTTTTAACGGTTACATTTTAATCCTGAAAAGTGAAAACTGTGAGAAAAAACTCACAAATCATCGTCAAGGTTTAGGAGGAAAATTTAAATGTTTAGGTACTAAATTTAGTTGATTCCAAATTTTATAATATCAATTAAATACATACTTTATTTGGGATAAATATTTTTCAATTGGCAATAACATCAATGGAAATCAATTTATTTAAAATATAACATGTTAATATTTGAAACATAAACGCTCATAAACATATAATATAATATATATATATATGTTAATAGACATAAGAATATAATTTAAAATAATAGTAGTTTTCATGTTATCTATAAAAGAATATAATTTAAAATAATACTCATTCCGTTCAATAATAATTGTCATGAATTTAAAATAATAGTAGTTTTCATGTTATATATATAAAAGAATATAATTTAAAATAATACTCCTTCCCTTCAATAATAATTGTCATGTTGGTTTCATGTTATATATATATATATATATATATATATATATATGTATATGTATGTATGTATGTTGTTAATAACATTTTCTTAGCACCAACTTCAACACACACACACACACACACACACACACTACATCATTAAAAGTTACATTACATAAATACATTTTATTTTTACTAAATTAGTCATAATACACATTCAATATACCTCTATACTTCTTTTTAAAGATATTAGAAAAAAAAAAAAAAAAAAATTTCTTAATAATTAGAATGTGATATTATACTTGAAAAAATATTTTTTAAAAATATTTAAAACTTGTTAAAAAGTACTTGAGAAATTTTTTTGAAAAAAATTACATTTTACACTATAAATACATTTCAAAAGTTAACACATTCAAACGTTTTAATAAACATAAGTTTCAATTCAAGAGGGTTGCGAGGAGTTTGGGCACAACTCGACGTACAAAATGTTCAACTTTAACTAGACCTTCAACCTTAACTCCTAAATACAAACTCAATCCATCCTTATATTTTTAAACACACGTGCAACTGGAGTTGAGATTTCGGATTAGAATGTTGACTAATTCGGGTTACCTATATGACCAATCTTCACGCTGAAAAATTATTGTAATATTGAATTAGTTTCAAATTTAATTATTCCTAAACATGAAGAGATGTAGAAACTTATTGCAAATTTTAATAAATTACAAATAGAGGAAAATTAATTTCCTTAATTGTTAACACACAATAAATTAAAATTTAAACAGAGGAAGTTGAAAATGAAAAAAATTATCACAACTTAAATATCCAACCCTTATTATTAATTATTATTATTATCATTTTCTAATTTTAGAAGCGCTGTCTCATAAAGCTAAGCATTTTACAAATTAGGTAATTGGATAATGTCGTTCTTGTCATGGATTCTCAAAATCTCAATGTATTACGATGCGTCCATTTAAAGTGCGCCGAATCGCACTATACCAACGCTTATGGTTATAGCTTACACGTTTATGGACCATATTGAGAATTGGGCCAATCTGGGCTAAGCTTGGTTCTATCAACCATATTGAAAACTGGGCCGATCAGGGCTGGGCTTGGTTTCTTACAAGTGAATGGTAATTTCAAATTATTTGAATTCATTAGTTTAACATTAGATTTTTGTTCTACAAATTCAATTTAAGTACTATAATCCAATTTTGAAGTTAGGCAGTGATTAATTTCAATTTTATTAGATACTCTAATACCTAAGTTCTAAAAGAGTCTTCCATAATTATTGTAATGAAGTACGAGGGTATCAATAACACCTAATCAAAGACCAAACATAAAACAAAACTATAAAGCCCTGTTTGGCATGCGTTTTGTTTGTGCTGTTTTTGTTTTTGGGTTGTTACAGTGTTGATTTTGACAACAAAAACATATTTGGTATTGCCTTGTTTTATTTTATACAGTATTAAAACACTTCGTCAACAGTGACCCAAAATCAAAACACCAAAAAAATGTTTTTTCTTGTTTTGACAACTATTCATGGTCCAAAACCATAACTGTGCATATTTCTGTTTCCGACATTTTCACAGCAAAATATCGTTTCCAAACGTGCTTTTAATTTTTTTTCCAAAACACTCTTACAACAAACAAAAAAGCTATTTCTATTTTAACTAAAAACAAAATGCCTAAAACAAAGGGCGCCAAAGGGGCCTAATTGATCAAATAAGGAGGAATCATAAACCAAAAAAAACAAAGAAGGAAAAGACTTGTTGATTCTTAGGCCCATTACTTTTTGTTGGCAAGCATGTTCAGGCTTGGGCCGCTGGCCTTATTAAAAATGAAACCATTGATGAAATGTTGTCCTACTAAGAAATACTTGGTTTTCAATGTTGGGTTAGACTACTAGGTTTAAGAATTATTTAGCAATGACAACGGCTTATTCCGTGGATAATCTGACTTCTAGGAAAAGAGTTGGGGGCCATCGTCAACCGACTTCTTGAAAAAGAGTTGGGGGGTGGCCACATCCTATATAGGTGGGTGTCATGACTCATGAGTCCATTGCACTACTTTATGCAGACCATAGACACTAATATTGTTATTCAATGTTGAAAGGATAACTGGAATTACAGAAATAATGACACCACTGTGGACTAGACCATAAAGTCTATAACTAAATTTGAAGGCTCAGTCAAAAAGGTTCATCACTACTGCGAGATGGGACGTGACTGAATACTGATTGTTGTGGGATTATAAAATGGCCAGACCAAGCTGCTTCGTTCATTTGTCCATCACAATTACAGTTCAGAATGATTCCTCCAAAGTGTCACAGTTGAATGAATGACACTCGGTTTTCCAAAATAGCTTTCCAGGATTCAAAACCTAGACACATAGCAGTGCCAAACTGCTGTCAGTTCCTTCACATGGTTAGTTGTTTCTCACAGTGTGTGTGTATTCAACCTGTTTCTAAGCACAAAATAGTAAACATTGGTGTTATGACAATAATGTAGGATATTATTTAACCAAAGTTCCGAAACAGTTTCTCCTTATAAAGGGGTAAAGGTAGGTAGCGTACATATGACTTTTTCACGTCTCGAAATGACCGAATACTTATAAAGGTAAGGTAGCATACATTTGACTCTTTCATGCCTCAAAATAGCCGAACACTTGAACAGTGAACTAACTTTTATGTCATCGCTAGCTTGTGAGATAATTAAAAAGAAAAAAAAAGTATATGATAAAAGTATAAGCACTATTAATTGTAGCCCTAAATTGAAGCTGGGCTTAAAGTTAGATGGTCCTAAATTGTCTCAACAATGCCATTCTGTAATTAGTATTGGCGTATCATGGACCACCATGAATTAGATGCAAATCAGTGTCCAAAAAGCTTCCACAAACCACTGTCTTCGGATCTGGGACACCTGAGAGATCAATCCAGAAACACTTTATTGATACATGGTAATACCAAAAAACCGACAGGTGTTCGAAAAAAAATCATATTGATTCATTAAATTAATCAAAGAGAAAGAGCATCAAAACCCTAAAACAAAAGATTTGTTAAGTGATGAGCATGTGCTAAAGCTGGAGTCAAGTTTAGTGAATTAATGAGGAAAGAAAAGCCAGCTTGCAATTTATGAAACGAAGGGAAGTTAGAATGCCACGTTTATACCCACTTGTCATCCACACACAGCTTGCACGATTCCCAATAAATTAACACTAAATTCATGTATTAATTAATAATTAATCCACTAGTTTAAGCTATTAGAATCTTTGATTTCCTGCTTTCAAGTATGGAGAGAATAATCCTACTTTTATGTGTGTGTTGTTTGTGTGTGTTTTGTAGACCTTTTTATTTAACCTTTAATGAAAGTGATGATCATAATCTATCTAGGGCTTGCCTTCCAATGGCAAACTTGAAAGCCATCTTTTTATGGATCTCATTTCGAGTAGTATTTGACTATTATCTTTTTCACCTAATTAATTAATTAAGATGTGGATCATATTGATTACTAGCTCTTTCATCTTTCCCATATCTTTGTAAATCACACACACAGTAGGTGCAATCTTTATTGTGTGTCACAGTCTTAATCAACATAATGTGCCTTATGTTGATTGGGACATATGGTCTTAATCTGGATTATATATGAGTCCTGTATTGATTGGTACTTGGCGTGTCTTGGGCGTAAGCTAATATACACACACACACGCACAGAGTACACACACACACCCTCTACATGTAATTTTATGTAAATTACATTAAAGTCATAATCCACCTAGATTATGCCCCAAATTGTGGCGGAAATTAAGGGTTATTGAAATCAGAGTTTAAAGAAATGGTTGATGTCCCACACCATGCGCGAGCTAGGGTTTGTAATCTAAGAAAATGGGCTCAAACTCAGAGGAGAGTATTGGTATTGGAGGAGGGAAACATGGAAGGCCACTGTGTGTGGCATATACAACACAAACAAAATTGACTGCAAGGTTAATTATAATTATATATAGTGGAGAGATTGGTGGACAAATATATATGACATTAATCAACTAACATAATTCACAAAGCTAAAGGTTACCACATCTCTCTATCCATGCAGCTTCAAGAGCATATAAAATTAGAGAGAATAGACCCTACCATAATTATTGTAATTACTAATTGACAAATATAAGAAAGGGACATTGATATTTAATATTTATGGGGGTCCATGATCATACAGTAAATTAGATCATGCGCGATGTCCTAGAAAGCATCACTGATGTTAAAACCAATTGATAGCTAGTCTAGCTGTCTATTGTTTTTGAAAATTAGTACGTACTATCATCTACATAATCAATTAATTAACCCCACTGTAACTAGTAATTAATCACATTGCCTGGATCTTCGTTAAAAATTAAAATATTATCATCACGTAAAAGGATATAATTGATAACAGTAGACTATCCGACTACTCACAAGGACCAGTGCCGTTTTCATTTTATATACACGAAATTTCAGAACATTAAATTTAGAGATTATTCACTTACATAACCAGAGGTGTGATTAAATGTTTTAAATATTCATTTCTTGAACCGAATTAATGTACTGTTTGATGCAGGAGCAGTAATGATTCATGAGGTAAAGGGGACCACAGTATATGATATTTTATACACGTGAAGAGATGGATTAAAAGGTGTTTTAGATTTTGTGCGTGGAGTGAAGGGTGAACAATATGGTTCTAAAGTGGACTTTGATTAAGTGTTTAATTATGAAATAGCTAATTAAGTGAGCATAATCAAGGGGATAATTGTGATTAGCCAGAAGTAGATGTGAAAATCCAATCAGCAAATAGCAAAGCTAGCTGTTTAGCATCTAATCAAATCAAGAAGGTAGTTGGAAGATGGGAAGCAAAGGGTGTAGTTGTCGGGACAAACATGACACCCATTACTTTAAGCATTCTCTAGTTGCCATTATCTTGGTGAAATTAATAAATAAATAAAATAAAAAACTAATTAAATTAATCCCTCTAAACAAACTCAAAAGCATATCAAAGGAATCCTTTCCATACCATGCGCATCTCCAACCAATCTTTCATTATAAAATAAGGGGACAACACATTCAACCTAAAATATATTGCTACCTTAGAAGAGAAAGAATCTCTCTCTCTCTCTCTCCTCTCTTTCTCTCTCTACATTCATCCTTATCCATTCTTACCAGCTTTGTCTTTACTTTAATCTTACTTGAACCTAGTAAATTTAATTTAATCCTTATTGTTTAAGATAACCACAACTTGATACATATAGAAATAACCCTTCTAGACGACTCCTTGACCTAGAGAATGAAGAATTAAAGTTAGCTATATATGTCAATAGGTGTATATTATAGTATTGGGTAGGAAAATTTTTATAGTGGAAACTCAGGCTGGATAATATATTAATGCATATGTATATCCACTAAAAAAAACAAAGCTAATCAATGTCCCACTCGGGACCTATGAATTGAAGGAGTGGGGTGGTGTGTATGTGTTTGTACGTCCACTCAAAGATCAAATCCAACAAGTGAGCATCTGACAAACTCATAACCCTTCATTCAAAGGGGTCCTTGTAGCTTAGTTGCGCATCGTCCACGTGTCTAGATAGACTATACCCTTTATGAGAAAAGTTGTTGCCATTTCTAATTTAATTCCCTATCAATTGCCAACGTATATGGGAACTTTTGTAAATGGCTCGAGGAAGTGAAGTGAGCCCCAACCCAACACACACATCCCACGCAACCTAGATGCATTTATCCAACTTCCATTCCCCTCTACATACATTCAAAAAAATTTCCCAAATTTAGAGGAAGGTAGGGTTTCTTCTTTGACCTTATCTCATCTACAAGACACCATTACCATATTAAGAACTCGTGACGAAACCATTTGGTTAACTTGTAGCATGAAGAAACATCTCATATGTCTCAATCCTCCTCCTCCAATTAATGCTGGATTTCAAATCCTTTACAAGCAAGGACATACAATAAGTGTGTGTGTATATACACGTAGTAGTATATTTGTGTACGAATATGTGTATTAGTGATGATATATATGGGTTTTATGTTGGGTTTTATATTGGCTATTGGCGGCTACCGTTAACTGGTGGAAGTGGAAGTGTAGTACCTGATTGGAGGGCAGGGCTGAAAAGCTGTGTACGTCTATAGTAAAGAGACACGTGGATGGATAGAATCTGTGGTCCCGTCCATTCGTTGTTGGGGAGATGCCGCGTGTACAAGTAATTGGTTGCAACCCATGTGCCTTCCTTTAGCGTAGAAGCCGGTCTTTGTCACTACTTTTTTTTTTTTTTTTTTTTTTTTATTAATTT
>JAOTQH010000031.1:3886951-3897322 GCA_025631255.1 Cornus kousa
GGATTAGTGTTGTTTGATAAAATTGAAAATTTTAAGAGTTTTTTAAGTTATGAAGTTTTTAAGTGGTAATTAAAAAATAAATAAATATTTTTATATTTTAAAAAAATTTCAACGTTCAATATTCAGTGATAGTGATGTCTATGTCACTTAAAATTTTATCCCATTTTGAGTTATACTTAACGTATTCAGTGATATTCAAATTGTGTTTGATAACGTACTTGATTGAGTAAGCGCTTAATCTATTCAGAATTAAGCGTTGAATTGAGTTATCAAATAACACCTAACGATATTAAGCGTTGTTATCATTGAACGCTGAACAGTTAAAATTGAAAAAGATATGTACCGTTTTTCTTGTCATTAAAAAACTTCAATTCTTAATAGCCTCCAAACGATATTTAGTGGTATTAAAAACTTCAGTTCTTGATAAAACAACAAATATATTTTTTTCTAGTTATAAGAGAGCTCCTTCAACATGAGCTATATTTTAATCAATAAATTGAAAAATTTATTAAATAATTTATTTAAATTTTTACATATTTTAAAAATCTATCTTAATTCTTAAATACGGAAAACTTATAACTTTTTTCATTATGGAGCTCTCTTGAGACTATTTATCCATTCCACTCGCGAAAGAACTAGATTCTAACAGGCTGGGTTGTCTTAAGATTTATAACCCAATATCGGGCCCAAATTTGATCGGGCCTAAATATTTTAGCCCTTCACAATCCAATCGGCCTATATTATTAGATCATGTCAGCCTAAAATGCAGACCAGAATACCCGGGCTTTTTATGTAATGACCCATGTGCAGGATTCATGAAATCAGAACTAAACAGACAGACCCATCAATGTGGTCCAAAACAGAACGGCCCATTTCTTCCTGCTAATTTTGCTAACAGAAAAGATCGTCTATAACGCCACAAAATAAGATAAACGAAACTAAAAGGAAACAATTGCATGGGACTTTATCTGCTTAGATTCAAGCAGCTGCCATGTGTCACGTTGAACAAGCACGTGTCACTGATAGTGCCACCTAGTTCATTCCACTCCTCGTCACCTTTCCCAATAAAGCCATCCTCATTCCCCATTCAGCTACCATATCTCTCTCTCTCCTCTATCTCTCTCTATCTCTCTCTCTCTCTAACAATGTCGAAGATAGCTATGCTCCGGCCATTCCCAATTCTGATATTCTTGTTTTGCATTCTTATTATCACTTTGAATGCAATTGCTTTGGATGATGAGGATGTCCCATTTATGGGACCTCTGGTGAAGAAACAGCATAGGAGGTCACTTGTTTCAACGGAGTATGGAGAGATCTCAGCCGTCGAAATCAGTGATGGAGTAAGAGGGTACTACCATCTCCAGTTCATCACATTGGAGCCAAACGCCCTATTTCTTCCCGTAATTCTCCATGCAGACATGGTGTTCTATGTCCACTCAGGTGCATGCTATATATCATTCAAACTCACCATTTTTCATAGTATAACTTGACAAAAACCCATGTGCAGTGCATTTCTTGTATATTTCCTTTCTTTATATATATATATATATATATACCTACTGTTGGGTGTAGGGAGTGGGAGATTGAGTTGGGCAGCTGAGGATGAAATGAGACGCGTCAGATTACGCCAAGGAGATGTCTACAGACTCACTCCTGGCACTGTCTTCTTTGTACAGAGCAACTTAGAACCAGAGAGGCAAAAGCTTAGAATTAATGCCCTCTTTGCTAATTCTGATGATGACTTGCATGTAAGTTATTTATTTATTTATTTATTTTTGGGTAGAATAAAACATTTTTTCTTGTTTAATAGGTGACTGTTTGTGTTACAAAAATTGCATTACTATAATACAGCAACCATCAGTTGGGGCATACTCGAGCGTCCGCGATCTGGTCCTTGGGTTTGATAGGAGAGTCCTCCAAGCATCCTTCAAGGTACACCAGAAATCTCATTTAAGCCTTGTTTCATTTTTCTACCATATGCTGCAGAATACATTAGACACTACATTGACTTCTATCTTATTTTATTTCTACATTTGATTGCAACAACACTTAACTTCTACATAATTTTAAGGTAGGCCTTCTGAGGACTGATTCAACACAATAGTTCCAAATCATCATTTATGTCTTGTGGCTTCAACTTTGAGTTGTCATGTTAAATCTAATAGATGTACATGTTGAAAATGGATGGTTATAGGTCCCTGAGGAACTGATACGAGAAATAATACAAGGCACAAAGCAACCGGCAATTGTGCACGGGGTGCCAAAGAAAGCAAGAACATTCTGGGAGTGGGAAGCTCAGCTCATGAAAGGTATCATAGGAAGCAAAGGGTACAGCATGTTCGATATTAACAACAAAAAGGAGAAAACCAGAACATTCAACATTCTGAGTGCAGATCCAGATTTTAAGAATTGTAACGGATGGAGCCTGATAGTAACCAAGAAAGACTTGAACGCGCTAAGGGGTTCCAATATTGGCGTTTTCATGGTGAACTTGACCAAGGTCAGTTGCCAGAGATCTACTTATTGCGTTCTCTTATCATGTAATGGTTAAGATGATACATAACTGATAGGTTCATTGATTCTAATCTCCTTTAATTTAATTGATGTGTTCTTAAAGGGATCGATGATGGGGCCACACTGGAATCCAACGGCTACAGAGATAACGACAGTAGTAAAAGGGCAAGGAATGATTCGGGTGGTATGTCCTAGCACTGCGAAAGAATCAGAGTGCAAAAACATGAGGTTTAGGGTCGAGGAAGGTGACGTATTTGTCGTGCCAAGATTTCATCCTATGGCTCAAATGTCCTTTAACAATGACTCGCTTGTTTTGGTGGGATTCAGCACCACAACAAAGAAAAACCATCCTCAGTTCCTAGCAGGGAAAAGCTCTGTGCTCCAAACTCTTGACAAGCAAATCCTAGCTGTGTCCTTCAATGTTCCCAATACAACCATTGAACAGCTTTTAGCTCCACAGGGTGAATCAATCATACTAGATTGCACTTCTTGCGCCGAGGAAGAAGAAAAAGCAATGGAGGAAGAAATTGAGAAGGAAAGAGAGGAAGAGGAGGCGAGGAGGAGGGAGGAAGAAAAGAGGAGAGAAGAAGAAGAAGCCAGGAAGAGGGAGGAGGAGGAAGAGGAGGCCAGGAGGAGGGAAGAAGAGGAAGCTAAAAAAAGAGAAGAAGAAAAGAGAAGACAGGAGGAGGAAGAGGCCAGAAGGAGGGAAGAGGAGGAAGCTAAAAAGAGAGAGGAAGAGGAAGCTAAAGAGAGAGAGGAAGAGGAAGCCAGGAGGAGGGAGGAGGAGGAAGCCAGGAGGGAAGAGGAGGAAAGAGAGGAAGAGGAAGCTAAGAGAAGGCAAGAGGAGGCGGCAAGGAGAGAAGAGGAGGAAGCCAGGAGGAGAGAGGAAGAGGAAGCCCGGAGAAGAGAGGAGGAGGAAGCTACAAGGGAAGAGGAAGAGGAAGCAAGGAGAAGAGAGGAGGAAGCTAGGAGAGAGGAGGAGGAAATAGATGAAGAAGCCAGGAGGAAGGAAGAGAAAGCTAAAAGGCTCCAAGAGGAGGAGGCTACAAGGAGAGAGGAAGAGGAAGCCCAGGCAAGGGAACAGGAGGAGGAAGCTAGAATCAGAGGGGAAGAGAAGGCTGGGAAGAGAGAGGCACAAAGACAGCAAGAGAGAGAGTGGAGAAGACAAAAAGAGGCACAGAGGGAGGAACAAGAGGCTAGGCAACGAGGAGAAGAACAAAGACAAGCAGCTGAAGAGGCCAGAAAAAGAAAACTAGAGAGGGAAGAGGAAGCTAGGGAGAGAGAAGAACAGAGGAGGGGTGAAGGACCTGGGGAAGAAGAGGGTAGGAGAGTTCTGAAGAAAATATGGAAGGTCTGATAAAGTCTTTCATGTGAATCCAATTACTCAGCTGATGGTTTGCTTATGCATATAGGTCAATAAAATCTACTTTTCAGGAAGTTATGTATATAGGTTAAATGTTTATTTATGTAATAAGTAGTTTTGAGATCCGAGTTTCCGACTACATTGGTTTATGTAGAGTTACTTGTTCTTCGCCAAGAGTACTTCACGGTGAACTGTCTCTCTCTCTCTTCATTTTTGATTGACCAAATCTTTAGAAACCAAAATCACTGACCTCTCTGCTTTTAGAAGATTATGATGCCCATTTGAGATGTTAATGTACAAAGTGGTCCTAGGAGTTTTGTCAAGTTCACCTCTCATCGGCTTCCAATCTTAAAATTAAATGTGCATGATTTCCGAACTTTCATCTCGGCATATGCTTTAGAAAGCTCTGAACCCTGAAATTTTCACTAGTTCTCTATAATCCTTTGGTTTTTAGATGAACTCGAATTCTCATCTAATTTCTTGATATTTTTCACAATTGTCCTTCAGCTCACTCACAGCATAAAGTTTTGAACCACCCTCTGAATGGGAAAGTTAAAATTCGAAATTTCACTAATTCTTTGGCTATAAAATTTGAATGAGCCATACCTTTTTGTCATTTCACCTAATCTTCCTAAAGTTTTCACAATTTATCAGTTTGACCTCAAGGTGGTTTACTAATTCTCAAAAGGATTTTTACATGATGAGGGAAAAACAAGCTATTGAATTGGTAGATCTCCTAAAGTCGCACACAGAAGGATTTATAGAGGAGGAGGGAAAAACAAACTTCTTGATGTTCAACTTTTACTGCACGTTTATGACAAAATAATTTTGAGGGAGGAAGAGGGGAAGAAAGCTTTCTTGGATGTCAACGTTGACGTTCTTACAGTGTCAGTGACAAAAAATAGAATAACATGCTTCATGGTTCTGTATTACCATACAAAGCATTGCTCATACACGCAAAAGAGAGTGATGATAAAGAAACTCACATCTAGGTCGAGCTGGTGATATAAGAAACAACAACAGTAATATCATCAAGTTTGCCACCGTAATAACGGAAGCCAGCATTTTGAGCAGCAGTGGAAAACGGTGTCTGCCTGTTTCTGTCCTGAGCTCTCTGGCGTGACAAAGCAGCAATCTTCTGGGCTGTTACCTGGGGCCCCAAGCCATCCCTAACCGCGTGTACAACAGCAGCCGTTATCTCATTGTTATACAAGTTATCAAATAATCCATCTGTACCAGCAACAACAACGTCGCCTGGTGCAACTGGAATCGTAAAAACCTGCCAACAATTATCCCAAAACCCGTGAATTAACTCCAAAACAATCAATTCTTTTAACAGTCTATGAAGGGAAATAATAAACATCTCAACTGAGGGATTAGATAAGAAACCCATTCAGGAGTACTCTCTTTTTATATTTGAATAAGATGGAAAGAATACAAATTGGTAAACAAGAAGCTCTTCAAAAGGATAAATATCCGGATCCAAAACTCTAAATCCATGAAGTTTATAGCTAGAATGTGCTCTGGATTTAGACAGTTATGGTCTTAAATCAGTTATGATCACAATTTTTTGGATTCATACTGGAATTAGCAAGTTTTACCTTAGTATACACCTATTCAAGTGCACAAATTTTTACGATAGCTACACAAGGACAATAGGGTCCTTGTATTATGCTATTATGTTGTGATATTTCAATTATAGGCATTGCAACATCTCACATTACACTTGACAAAAAAATTAGAATGCTAGATTCAGATTTCATAAATAATCCCTACAACAAGGAAAAGTCTTTTCTGCTTCTTGTTACAGAACGAATGCTAAAACCTACCCCATCCAAAAACCCAGAATTGAACAGCAATTGAAGGGAAGCTTTACGGAACTTGAAATAATGCTATCTACAGAGTTGGATTAATGAAAGCTTGTAGGGTGAGAAAGGGTCCGGAACCATGGTCTAAACTCGCGATATCAGTCAATGACTCGATTATAGCATCACCGGTTAGAATCGGATGAGATTTATTACAAGTAAGGCTTGAAAACGTACAAGAAATCATGAAAATTAGAAGTAAAAAGAACACCAAAAATTGCATAAAACAAACAAAATGTTCATGGGTTTAACGAACAGATATGTGCTTTCCAGTTCCTAGTACTAAGATGCTTCCAAAATGAATGAACAGTTTATAAGCCTTCTAACTAGCCAATTGCAAAGCTGGAATAAGAGTGTGATGCAATCTTTCATCAACATAATCCCAAACCACAACAAATTCATAGTTTTAGTTCAATTAAAGTACTGCTGCTAAAGAAATAAATACAAGGCGAAGCAGTTCATTAACTGACCTGACCAGAACTTGGTAGATCGCCTCCGTTGCCACTTTCCAGTTGATACGTAAAATTGAAACCATGCTGCTGCACAGGGGATTGGAAGATAGTGCATCCCTCTCTGACTACAATAAATCCACTGTCCCCTAGATTAATTGCATGAATACCCTGCTGCAATTGGCAAATCAGATTAATCCAGTCAGTAATAACAAATAAATGACCCTATGTTTTCACATTTCAAAGATCACACGTTTATTTAGAGTTCAAACTTGAGCAATTTTTACCCTAAAAAACAGTTGATTTACAGAAGTTTATAATGACACCAGAGGAAGAAATTACACAAATTTGAGCCTAGCATCATGAAAGCAAAATGGAAGGAAGAATAACAACTTCAAACTGGTGAAGGACAACTGGAACTTTAAAGCTAAGTAGGACTCTAGGCAAATCCAACAAGAATCTCCATTCGGTATTGGTTATCTAGAACATAAAAAGATAAATGCATCATAGCCAACCTGATTGACCCCTAATTCACCCCAACTATTGGCCCAGTCCACTTAATTTTTTTTATTTATTTTTTTTTTTCGGTTGTTGTTGTTGTGGGGTGGGGTGGGGTGCAGTTAAACTCCCATCTCAGAATCTCCTTTAACAAAACAATGCTTAATATTAAATGAGCTAGAGCTCATTGTACGGCATTAACTCTTCAGACTTTGCTTCTAACAGGCTTACGCTATCTTTTAGGCTAAGTTAAATCTCTTTATGTAATCCATGTCCAAGAAGATTTCTCATGGTCAGAAGAGTGGCCAGTTCGTTCACTATATATGAGATTTGCGACTGTTGTGTTAAGAGCATTTTACTATTCATAGAAAACAGCCAAGTGGTTTCAGTTGTGCTACTACAGTCCCAGGTGTAGAGTTGAGAAACTTAGGACCTGCTTGGTTCAGTTTATTAAAATTAGTTTTCTCTCTTCAGAAAATAGAAACACATAACAATTCAAAACTTCATTTGATCAATAGTTTTCTGAAAGCTATTCTCTAGAAAAATGAGATAAAAAAAACAACATATGTCAAGAAAACAGTCTTTCTTTTTTTAGTTCTCTAAAATTAGTTTTCTATTTTCTAGAATTCTCGAAAACTTTTTCAAAAAACTACACCAAATAGATCCTTAGTAATTGCAATTACAGATAACGGTTTTGTAATCCCAATGATACGATAGTTATTTTTTAAAAAAATTATCTGTCCCTTGAAATGCTAATCCAGACCAAACCTCCACTCTAGAAGTGGGTTTGAAACCACTGTTTTAGCCAGCCAAAAGACAACAGTGTAGGAGGATAACTTTCATCCTAAACTAACATCTAATTCACCATAAAAAGTTCACAAAATTGCTGGATTGTCTATATCTAGGAAAATCTCACAATGAGAGTAGCAATAATCCTGCCATCCAGAAAGCAATCATTTTTCATGGTCATTAATGACAGACATGGATCTTTTTCTATAGCAATCAGTCATTGATGACATTGATCGAAGAGAACATGTTTTTCCTATATTATGGATAGATGAGGTAAGGAAATACAGCAAACCTGGTTTGTAAGGGCTATGATGCAGGCTGTTGAGGAGCCCTTGGCTTTTGTGATTGAATGAGCTTTCTCCAGCACCCTAGCGGGGTCAATAGAACCCTTCGGCTCGTCCTGAATTGCTGTCACTGTATGTGACATGAGTTCACGGGAGAATAATCCTGCATTAACACCCACATCTGCCCAGCCACCAACACCATCTGCTACACCAATGGCTTGTTCATCTACACAAATAAAGTGTGCATCCTCTCCACCTGTTTCTTCTTTATCAGGATGGGGCAGATAACATGATCCAGAAAGCAGCTTCAAGGTTCTGTCACCCACAATATTTCTGACGTCAAAAACAAGCAGTAATAATTAGGAGAAACTGCAGGGACATCATTACACAATCAAAGAAAACTTTGCTATACTGCTACTTTGACCTTTTATTCATTCTATAATTGTTTCTTTTAGGCAGGACTCTTTCCGATGCTCAAAATAATATGGCAATCCCCTAATAAATATTCACTCTAGTAGATGTCAGTTACACAACCAATAAGAAGTACAAATTTTATCCTTCTCATCAAAGAGGACTGCAAATTTCATACAATAAAGGTCCCAGGATACACAACAAAAAACATTCCACTTAGAAAAATATTATTCTTATAGTACCTCAGTTAAGTGGGCACTAGGGAAAATTTTTTGTGTGCTTCCAAGACTGCATTTGTGCATATCTGCATAAGCTTTATAGAACCTGTATGTTTATGCAGGGGTCTACACACGTGTTTAGTATGAGAACTATGATTTAGTTTAATAATATAGAGATATGAACTGCCAGCCTTCATTTTGTATAAGATCTAGCATCTTGTTTCCCTTCTTTTGAGTTTCCTATTACACAATTTTGCCAGGTGTAGCCACTCTATCACACTTAAATTCCATGGTTATGCATCGGTTTTGGTGGGTTTTTTTTTTTTTTTTTTATTTGTTTTGATAAGTATCGGGTTTGTTGTTTTCTGCCCTTTCTTTCTGTGTCAAAGTACAATCGCTGGACCCTTTTGCTGATAACTAAAATCTCTATCCTGTTTAACTCCCTTTTGCTGCTAGGGATTGATGATTAGGGAATAACATACCATTTTCCAAAATTAAAGAGTGGGTCCAGAGTTACGTATTACTAAACCTCCAATCATTGCTTCAATTAAATCAGACTAAACTAACAGTTGAAATTGCAAAAGTAGAGTAACAATCATCAGATAGATTTCCAGGAAAAACATGTAAACTAAAATAAACACAAGATGGGAGCACGTACTGATCAGCTGAGACTGCAGCATTTGCAACCTGTTCATCACATGATGATTCATTGAATGACACATCAGGCATAGCCCGATCAGAGTAGTTTGGAGAAGAGGAGGTATGGAAGTCTCTCAACCATGATCCAACAAGTGGATTGCAAGACCTCCGTGTAACATCAAATATAAAGTAACCAAAAGTTAACCGGGCATTGGTTGGTTCTCTATTTCTCAGACTCATGCTAGCTTTGCCGCAACTCTGAAGATTCCTATCACTGAAATAAACACCCGTAGGTTTTACAAAATTTGACACGTTGCCACAACTTGTGATGAAGGTATATCTGGAGGCAGCCTTGGAACCAGAAGCAGCCATTGCTTTTCTACAACACTGATTGCTTGAATACTCAGAAACCAGACTGGTTAATCCAGTAACAAACGTAGCGGAATGTGTTTGAGATACAGCTCCAACAACAAATAGGTTATTTTTCTGATTACCCAAATCACAAACTAATCTTGAAGTAAAGGGTCTACTGGGAATGCTCGTGTGACTCGGAACCGGAGATGAATAACACAAGCCACAACTCAAAATCGAGAATCTTCTCTTAGTAAGCAGCAATTCTATCGAATTACAGGGACGGCCTCGTTGCAGTCTTATAGATTTTTTAAAACCACAACAGAAAGCAGTGTTCAGATTTGAAATAAAACCGGATGGCATTTCACTCCCTGTAAATAACCCTTAATTCAGTTCATATATAGAAGGTTAACTCCAATAATTTCTCGTATATGATTTAGGGTTCTTCGATAACAATGTATTGAAATTCTGCAACCTGATATATGAAGAGAAATTGAGGCAGGTAAGGAAGTCTGTATTTCTAATTTAATCCATGTACATCTATACATATATGTAAATATTCCCAGATGAAAAAATTGTAAACTAAAGGAAAATGAAGAACACCTTCTGAAATTTCCGAATATGCCTGAGAATATAAAGCAAAAAATAACGATAATAATGATATAATCAAGAAAATCAAACTTGGTCGACAGAAGATGAGTTTGAAAGGAACCTGTGAAGACAAACTCGGGGCTGTACTCGATCGATATGAGAATGAAAACACTAGAAAGCAAGGAGTTTCACAGAAAACTCCGAAGACCGAAAGGGCTTCGGCTTCGGAGCTCTGTTCTGTTCGTCGTCTTCTTCTTTATCTCTCTCTCTCCTCAGGTTCGCGTGAGGTTTACCCTTCACCCAAACTAAAACGAGGGAATAAAAAAAGTGAAGGATTGCAATTACTCAACTACCCCCTTACTACTAGCGAATATGGGGGTATTGGCAATATATATATAT
>JAOTQH010000031.1:3916072-3928461 GCA_025631255.1 Cornus kousa
TTCGAATCCATAAATCATTACTCCATTCCATCCACCTCTGATACTCAGCCAAACCCTTCTTCCCCATCGAATCCCATTAAAAATCACCTTGCAAATATAACTTCTCTTTCACTAGTAAAGTGTGTCTCGGTGTATCCAATTTTAGTTTTCTTAAAATGAGGATATGGAATTATGGAATTTTGTCCCTAAAATCTTTTACCAAATATGAAAAGAAGAGTAGTAGTTGTTGTAGTGTAGCCACCTTTGTTGTATCACCTTTCTGTGGCAATGAAGTAAAATATCCACGGTCTTCAGTAGAACCCCATTTTCTTAGTTCTAAGTCCTAATGGCTCTGGAAGCTTTAAAATTGACCTTGTTTGGATCTGGTTTGTCAATTGATGTTCTATACTGTTTTAATTTCTCAGGAACTCACAGTATGCTTTTTTTTGTGCCAAAGGATTTTTAAGTTTCTTTTGAATGAACTACTGAACCTAGTAAGATCTTGGTAAAGTTAAGTAACAAAAGAATCCTATTTAAACAGGAAAGCTCGTCACTGTCCTAATCTGACGAAGCTCAACTGATCCCCAGTTTTAGTTGAATCAATCCATAAATTTCTGCTCTAAACTTATCAGTTGAAAGTAAGCTTGATTAGTCGAATAGTTATTTACTGGTCACATCTCAAACCGTTAATCCTTTACTAATTGGTCAAATAGCTACTGAGAAACCTTGTCTCTATTAATAATTTTACTCGATCTATCCAAGGTCAATTTCTTTTGATATTAACTCGCCAAACACACTTAAAATTCATTAATTCTTTATCAGGGTTTCCACTAGGTCTTTCCGAGGTCCACTAAATAAACTATCAATGATCCTAACACTTATTTATTTATGTCACTTCTTATTGAGCTGGGATCAGGTGCAGTACAGCACATCTGACAGTTGACATCACACATGTGTGAGTGTTGAGGACCCCCGGATGCAGAACTGCTGAGGATCCGGACTCCTCATTATTACCTACGTGGGAGTCAAATTGTTGAAGAATTAACCATTGAAGCACCCTAAAAGTCCATCTTTGACTTTGATCAGGCCTCTTTATTCGAAAACTATCATGCAGTGACTTAGTCCTGATCCCTAATTTCACCAGTTTTCGTTACAACTTTGTTCATGATTTTGATCGTGGAGTAGAAAATACATGTTACTAAGGACATCTATGCCATGCATCCTCCTTGTGTACCTTTTACCCTAGAATATATCATTTGATGCATACTTGAGGTTGATAATTATGTTACATCAAATAATTTAGTTATGTTTTTCTCCAATGGGTCGGCTACATCTCCTTTGAATTGGCTTCCAGAAATTTAGTTTCATCTTACTTCTAAAAAAAAAAAAAAATTTGTGTCATCATGGAAATGTTGACAAAAATAATCATTATAAGGGTTATGGCAATGAAGATGAAAGTAGGGTTTTTTTTTAAAATTTTTATTTATTTATTTTTCCGGATAAGTAATTATGAAAGTAGTTGATATGGATATGCCCATTCAGACACATTGATAATACATTGTCAAACAGCTTAACATGATTACTTTCTCGCTGATGCATAGGCTTCCTCTGAAGCATGTTGACCTTTTGTAGCCTGTACTAGGATAGACTATTGTGTGCCAAAATCTGTTCCTAGAGGTGTGCTTGCTCTTTGAATTTTCTCATTAATGCACAATTTAAGCTTGAATTGCCAGACACTCCAACCTGAGGCATTTGTGCTTATTGCATTGTTGGTTCTACCGATGAAGGAAATGTCTCTCCTTTTATCATAATTACAAGTCTCAATTTGGAAGAAACTAAGTGTTCAAAATTAGATAATTTATGTAATGCTTTTTTAACTGTATCTTTCAAAGTTGATACCAGAAGCAAGAGGAAAGAATTGTTTTATCGTTAAAAATTTGAATTTAAAGGGAGTTCTAAGTGGCAGACATTCTAGCTCCCTGTAGACTACAGTATCACTCGGTCAGATATAATATACACGACCAATAAACTGGTGAAATTATTATATGTGGTGCCGACCAATAAACTGGTGAAATTATTATATGTGGTGCCACTGCTCCTTCTTCTGTGTCTGGGGTTTGGTATTCCCCCAGCCATGTGGTTTCTTCTTGTTATTTTCTGGTTAAAGTTGAACTCTTAATATAAATGAAATTGCTATGATTTTTATTTTCCATTTATTTTTAATGCTTTTTTCTTAAGCCTTGTGCTATGAATTTAGTAAATGTACCTATGGAGGGAAGACCAAGAAAAATGTACTTTTTGAGATACATACACATTGTCCAATTCTTGTGTTTGATGTTTCTTTTATATGGTTTGCACCAAACATCTAGGTGATACTAACAAAGTATTGTGTGTGATTTACTTTGTGTACCTACTTTCAGAGTGTGGGAGAATTCAATATGATGCAATCGGAGAAAGGCAAGATGGCTGTGACTTGATAAGCAACTGAGGGAGTAGGCTATGACTTGTGTAGAAAGTTTAGGATTGACGCCTGCGAGTTGGTGTTCTTTAATACTTGATCCCACGATTGTTGATGTGTGCTGCCCAAATTTAGGAAAAGGTAGTGTTGCAAAATCATACTTGGTTCCTCTTGTTTCTGCAACAGGGACAATGTATTTATTTAGGTTTTCATTCTTCCATTTTTGCTATCATAACTTCACAAATGTGGTTGGTAAATTGAAATGACCTTTTTAGTTGATGAATTCGATTGAGATTTTCTTAGTGAGGCTTCATAAGTGAATTTCATTTTATTTTATTTTATTTTATTTTTCATGCATTGAATGTACATTGAGGGCATTAATGAGTATAGTCTAGATTTTATTTTATTTTATTTTTTTTACGACTGAATAGCACATTTTCGTTTTTCCTTCTTATTTCGTCAATGAATATCTTACTACATTGCTTTGTTGTTAGCTTTCAGCAGTGACTGTTAACAAGTGACCCATCTTTTAGCCATACTGATATGCCTTGATAGAGGGGTTTGATATTTTTTTCTGCAATTTAAGCAACTGTTTGTAATTCATATCTTCTTCTTCTTCCTCCTCCTTTTCCTGAAGTAGGGTTTATCGTTTTCGAATTTTCTTGTACCAGATAGGCGTGTGAATGCTGTTCGTATCAATTGTGAATTTATAATCACATTGCCCATATCATATCATAAATAACCGAAATATAAATGTATTTTGGTTATGTTCGGTTACATGGAATTGAAGACTTGGAATTGGAATTGAAGCCTTGGAATTGGTTTAATTCCATGTAGTGGAACACAACCTTCTTTCTTTTATCACTTGGGAGCCTTGTGAGATGAAAGTCTCATGCACGGTTTTGAATGAGACATTGGGTGTAATTATCCACAACAGTAAATCGCGGGTCCCACCTCCGATTGTAATGATTGTAATGAATTTCCGAAATTCAATTTTATCCCGATTGCAAAGGGATGTAATTTAATGGTATTTCTTTTTAGTCTTTTACCTCTCAAAGTAAAAGGTGAGGGTTTGCTGTAAGTGTTTCTGAACAATCTTGAGACTATTGATTTGAATTTATTTGATTATGTGCCAAATTGTATAGATATGCTTGCCATAGTGAACACATTATTTTAGGTTTTATGAATTCATTTGATTATGTGCCAAATTGTATAGATATGCTTGCCATAGTGAACACATTATTTTAGGTTTTATGCATATATAAAATGAGTTACAAATAGGCCAAATCATAAGAATTCCCTTAGTTTAATGCATAATTGAACTGGAAATGGGGGATTGCTTTACCATGAAATTAGCATAGTACTACTGGACAAAGATTAACCTGGTGAAATGGCCGTTCTTGGAGAGCTTCAAATTATAACCCTATTTTTTTAATTTTTTTTATTATTATTATTTTTTCAATAGGAATTTCATTACAAATATAAACCGACTCCATCATAAGTTTGATCTTTTTTGGTGTTAATTGAAAAAAGAAATGTAAGATTAACAGAGAAAATACTTTGGAATTGAAATAAATTTATGTTAAGTTTGGAAGTATGGAATAGGTGTATTGCATTTGGAATCAAAAGAAATTTACAAATTTTGTTTTAAAATTCTTCTAATTCCAAATTTAGGGCACGGTACTACCAAATATAATACTGAAATTAAAAAGTTTATTAGGAAACAACTTTTGAATTATCTAAATTCTTTTAATAATTCATATTTGTAAGTTAAGATTTTCAAACTACCCGCACTCCTGACTTAAATAATGTTGTGTTATGAGATTATATATATCATAAGAGTTGCGCCATTACATTACAAATTATTTCAATAAAACACTCAACTACGTTAACATTTTATCGAATTATATAATGGAATATTAATTTATAATTTCACCTTTGTTATGCCATCATTACACTTATTTTAAATTTACTACGTGCATATCATCCAATAGTATCCATGGACTCATTCGGATCACAAAAACCATACCATTCCCCAAACAAAATCCGCCCACCACAATCCCCACCGAACTAAACGACATGCGGTGCACATACTGCTCGGCGGCGCAGGGGCGGTGCGCCACCACTTCCTCCGGCCGATCCGTGACGGAGTGCACCTCCTGCGGCCGGGTCGTCGAGGAACGCCAATCCCAACCGCACCACCTCTTCCACCTCCGATCCCAAGACTCCCCTCTCTGCCTCGTCACCTCCGACCTCCCCACCGTCCCCACCGCCACCGCCACCGCCACCGCCACCGCCGACCCATCATACAAAGCCGACGAAGACCCATTCGAACCCACCGGCTTCATCACCGCCTTCTCCACCTGGTCCCTCGAGCCCTACCCACTATTCGCCCAATCCTCCTTCTCCTTCGCCGGCCATCTGGCCGAGCTCGAACGCGTCCTCGAGACCACCTCCTCCTCTTCTTCTGGTTCGTCGGTGGTTGTGGATAATCTGAGAGCGTACCTTCAGATCATCGATGTGTCGTCGATACTGGGACTGGACTACGACATAACAGACCACGCGTTTCAGCTCTTCAGGGATTGCTCTTCGGCCACTTGCTTGAGAAATCGGAGCGTCGAAGCACTTGCCACTGCTGCTCTTGTTCAGGCGATTAGGGAAGCCCAAGAACCCAGAACCCTCCAGGTACACATATACATACATACATACATACATACATATATATATATATATATATATATATTTGCTTAGTATTTCATATTTGTCTATATAGATATAAATTTTTGGATTTTAAGGGGCTTTTGGGTGGCAGTGATGCAAATGTTTAGATGTAAGTTAGGGTTTTTATTTTTGAGTAGAGTATAATTCTTAATTGATCATAAGGATTCCTTAATGTTTTAATGTTTTACAGTATATGATTCTTGCATATTGAGGTATATGCTTATTTGAAATGTGAGACCTTTGTTTGTATTTTCCTTAGAGGAGTGTAATTTTGAATGAATTAAGCTGTTGGTTATTAGATGGCCAAAATAGAGGAAGCAAGAACAAAAAATTTCTCATTGGATTAAGTAAATGAGGCAATCATGTAACATTCAACCTATCAGAAAAAGTTCTCATTGGATTGGCATAAAGAGCAGAACCCCCATATCATCTCTCCTCATATAATTTTAGTCGTTGTCTTTGTTTAGTGCATCGGAGATGGAAGAAGGGAGCATTGCCTCCACACTAACTGCCAGCATCTAGACCGCCACTAATGTTGTAGTAGGATTGTCACTGAACTAAAGGCAAGAGATTGAAGGTTATTTACGACTTGATGAAGTGTCTAGGAGCACAATGTTTTTGGTGAACCCGAATAAGTCCGACTTCTCATGTGCTTGGCAGCATTTGTAAAACTCAGGTGGAGACTGGGTTAAAGAATTTCAACCCAAATTTAATTTGGATTGAGCTTGGGTTGAAGAATCATTTAAAATGAACCCAACCTTTCCACCCAATTCTAAACTGACTAATGTGTTTCTATTAAGCTTTTGTTTCCTCACTCAAGCCATCCGGACACAACTCCTGTACAACTTGGGCGAGTTTGGGTTGGAAACTGACCCCTACTTGTGGTTCTACCTACCTTGCATATGAAACCACTGCAATATGGTAAATAGCTATTCTTAGATACTTATTCATTATTTCTTGTATTCTTTTACCTTATATACAGTTGTCTCAACGGAAGTCTTCTTCTAAAAAGGAAAAATCATTTCAAAATCAATGTTAGGAAAGACACAAAATTAATAAAAGTTTTGCAGTAAACAGAAACCAGTTACCGTGAAACTTATCCCCTAGTAAGTAATAGATAATAATGCAGTCACTGACTTCTTAGATGAGCATCTACCTTGCATACGAAACAACTACAATTTGGCAAATAGCCATTCTTAGATACTTATTCATTATTTCTTGTATTCTTTTACCTTATATACAGTATGTTTCAACGGAAATCTTCTTCTAAAAAGGAAAAATCATTTCAAAATTGATTATTTACTACTACTTTTTTCTGTGTTGATTTAGTGATGATTGTTTTGGTTAGTGGTTATTTTACTTTTCAATGTTAGGAAAAACACAAAATTAATGAAATTCTTGCAGTAAACAGAAACCGGTTACAGTGAAACTGATCCACTATTAAGTAACAGATAATAATGCAGTCAGTAGTCACTGACTTCTTAGATGAGCATCCAAGTAGCTCAAGTCTTGTCTTGTCTTAGGCTGAGATTCATTGTTAATTGCATCCCCTTGTAACCTTAATCAACTTATTTCTGTGGTCATTTCTACAGGATCTGAATATAGCTTGTGCATTTTATTGTAGATCATTATAGCACTTATCAAGGATGAGATTGTGTTCTTAGGTTACTATTTCTCTTTTCATTGAATGCTCTTTTCTTTTTTCTTTATTTTATTTTTTTATTTTTTTTTGAGGGGGTGTGTTTGGTTGGTGGGTTGGGGGCTACTGTGTGCTTAACATTATGAAGTTCTTTGCGCAAATTCATGACATTGCAAAAGATAGAAAAAATGAGCTTTTCAATATAGAAGTATAGAACAAGAGTACTGGTGTTGAGCTCAAGCATTGCCTAACCAATTTTATCAGGCTAGATACAAGGGACTCAGGCAAAGAGGTTTGTTAGGGCAGCCATATGACTATGCTTCTCTTGAGTTGTGGGCTTCCCCTGTGGTGGTAGTCAGCCATTCTGTCTGAGGTTATGATTTAAATTTTTAGTTTACTGTTCCTTTTTTCTTCCTCTTATGAGTGTGTGCTAAGAAGAAATTTTTAAGTATGTTAGTTGATATGCATTGTCCTTAGCTGTAGGCTTTATCTGTTGTGGTAATCACCCACACTTTCTGAAGTATCTCTAACTTAACATTTCTGAAATTCAATTTTGCAAATTTCTTATTGTAAGCGAACAAGCAAGCTATTTTAGCCAAAAACATGGACCAGAAAATTACACGAAAAAAAGAGACAGATCGACATACAAAAGTTATCAATGGAACAATCGATCAAGATCCCGATTCGCTGCGATACGAGATGCTAGGAATTTGGGGGCGTGTGAAGGTCACACAGCTAAAACGCGTGTCGTTCCACCTCCCCCAAACTCCCAAGTCCCAAATCTGATGCCCCAAATGAGCCCACGTCAATATGCTGAAAAACAAACCAATTGGTGAGGACGTCACTCAACTGGGTCTCAAACCAATCTCATGGGCTGGAGTGGTGAAAAACAACCGAAAATCTAAGCGTATTCTTAGGTTGAATAGCCGTGAAGCCTCTAACAACGATTCCAGAGTGAGGTAAACCTGATCGGTCTGCATGTCTGGTTGGATATTTCATTGACATGAGGCTCCCGTTTCCAAAGCAAACTATGAAAACTGATGGCCCACAGTTCTTAATTTTGGACATTGAGCCAGCCTGACACACAAACTATGAACAACATTGTAGCATCATTTGTGTTGTTATGCCGAGTGTCTTGCTTTGCATGGATATGATGCAGGGGAGAGCTCTATTGCTTTCATTATTCAAGAAGCTTCTGTTTTCTTCCAATGAGGCTATTCAGAGTCTCAGACTTCTAGCAGCTTGGCTATATCTTCAAGATTCTTATTTCATTCATTTCCAAAGCAAACTATAATAGGTACAGATGATCTAATGGAGAGTGCAGTATCTGCTCCTGTGGCTTCTGATAGTACAACCTCAGCTGGTGGGAATACTCAGGTCATGGTTGAAGAAGTGGCTCAGTACTGTCCAATGAATGCAATAGCAAAAATCAATCTGTGTCCACTGAATGCACACCATCAAAGTTCAATCCATGGACAAACAGTTGACCAGGTCCAAGTTAGTCTTGGGTCCAACCCATCAATCCATTATTTTTTGGGGGTAAACAGTGGACCAGGTTCAAGTTAGTCTTGGGTCAATCCATTATATTCATTAATCTTTTGGGATAAACAGTGGACCAGGAGCCTTTTCACTAGCATAATCATTAATCTTGGTCCATGGATTGATATCCATTAATCTTTTGCTATAAATAGTCCTTTCTTATTGCTGAAATCATGAACGTGAGGGTAGTGATCTTGACTGATTTGTTATAGTCAAGATCTCATGAAGTTGACAGCAAGACAAGTTCAATGGCGTTCTGCCCTTCCAAGGAACTACTATACCAACCGAAACAATGAAATACAGTACCAGGGTATAGGCAAATGGCTGCCAAGAGTGCCCTTAACCAATTTCATCAGGCTAGATATGAGGGACTCAGGCAAAGAGGTGGTTGGGGCAGCCATACGACTATGATTCTCTAGAGTCGTGGGCTTTCCCCGTGGTGGTAGTCTTCCCTTCTGTCTGAGGTTATGAATTGAGTTTTTAGTTTACTGTTCCTTTTTTCTTCCTCTTATGAGTGTGTGCTAGGAAGAAATTTTTGAGTATGTTAGCTGATATGCAATGTCTTTCGCTGTAGGCTTTATCTGTGGTGGTAATCAGACATGCTTTCTGAAGCATCTCTAACTTAACATTTCTGAAATTCAATTTTGCAAATTTTTGACTTTGTAAGAAATAGAACAAACAAGTTCTCCCAGTATTGTTTCAGCCATTAGGGAATGTATGATTGTTTGCGTCTTCCGTATGTGAGAATGGAGGTTGTCAAATTGTGCTTCATTGTGATGGAAGCAGACTGGTGTTAAGCTCCAATAGTACCTATGCAATGTCATTTGACCAGATATAAGAAACTCTAGCAATGCTTTTGTTAGGCAGCTATATGAAAAGGCTTCTGTTGAGTTCTAGGCTGCTGTGGTGGTAGTCAACCATTCTTTCCGAAGTTTAAAGTATATTTTACTTTTTATTCTCCTTCTGTTTTCATGCGTGTGAAGAGGACAATTTTAGTATCTTTTTTTTTTCTTTTTCTTTTTCCCTAGTTGGGACTCACGCACACAGCCTCCACTGAGGTTCAAACCCTTGACCTCCCTTTGGGAAGTAGGGGCCTTGTACCGCTAGGCCACATGCCAGTTAGTAAATTTTAGTATCTTAGCTGATATTGCAACGTCTTTAGTCACCTACAGTGGTAATCACCCGTACTTCCTGAAGTTTTAAGTGTCTCTAACTCAGTATCTTCTTTAATATAACAGGAAATCTCAATTGCAGCCAATTTACCCCAGAAGGAGATTGGGAAGTACATCAAGATACTGGGAGAAGCTCTACAACTAAGTCAGCCCATTAATAGCAATTCCATATCAGTTCATATGCCGAGATTTTGCACACTTCTCCAACTCAACAAATCTGCTCAGGTACCTTTTTTGTAAAACTTGAATTTTTGGTCCTTCTCACAATGAAAATGGCATCTTAACCTTGTGGTACAAGTGGCTAAAAGTTCTGCAACTTCAAATAGTTTCAGTATTCTAAAATTTATTGTGAAGACCTCTTAAAATTCTATCACGGGGACAATCTTGTTCATGAGTGTTGTTAGAACTCTTCAACATTTCCGAAAGAATTAATGGTTCCCAGATGTTTCTTAAAACATATGCATACTTTTTTAGCCGTCTTAGAAATAAATTTTTAATTTGTGTTGTCCTCTTGTAGAAGTTGTCTACCAACTCTTTATGGCTGATGAAATTGTTCTGTTTTAAAGTTAATGTAGTGCATATGGTCTAAAGGGTGATGCTGTTCGTTTTCTTTTGATTAAATGTTATTATAACGAGCACCTAGCAACTTGTTCAGGAGCTGGCAACTCACATTGGAGAAGTTGTGATCAACAAATGCTTCTGCACACGCAGGAATCCTATTAGCATCTCTGCAGCTGCTATATATTTGGCTTGCCAACTTGAAGACAAGCGCAAGACCCAGGCAGAGATATGTAAAGTAACAGGACTCACTGAGGTCACTCTCCGTAAAGTTTACAAGGAGCTATTGGAGAATTGGGATGATCTGCTTCCGTCTAATTATACTCCAGCTGTCCCTCCAGAGAAAGCATTTCCTACAACTTCAATTACCTCGGGCCGTTCTTCAACAACACCCAGAGCTGATCTTGTTGAAGGAATTTCTTCAGATAGAGAGAAGCAGTGTGAAATTAAGCCTACTAAGCCTAATGATGTTTTGGATACAGACCATCAGACCAGAGGAAAAGAAGAGACAGAAGACAAAGGAAATTCACGTGGAACCCTAACCCCTGCGTTGACTCAGGCACCAACTTTCTGGCAGCCCCAGCTTCCGTTTGGGTCTTCTGGTACTAGGTTTGCGGGAGAGAAGAATCAGAATGTCAGTCAAGAAATGGAAATTGACGTGAAGGTTCTCTCTCAAGAGCAAGCGAAACAGGTAGATAAAGACGCGAAGTTTGCTACTAGCTCTCAAAGACCAAGCCAGTTTTTAGTTCCTCCAACTTCAAATGCGAGTTCCACAGCGTGGCCATTTCGGTCCTCGGTTTCATCAGTACCTTCACCTGTTCGATTTGTGCAACCACCGAAGGTGGCGTCAGGTATTGCAGATCTTAAAAGAACTGGAAATCAGAATGCAAGTAAAAATGCTGATCAGCTTGGAGATGCATAGAAGCAGAGCCAAAATGGTTGTTCCTTTTTTTTTTTTTTTTTAGATGTATATAATTGTAAAATACTCCATCTGAACTTAATGTTTGTTGTAATTTCTTTTAAATGTTTTCTTTTCATGTCTTAGTTTAGTCCTAAAAGTTCCTTTATGTTACATATTATATATATATATATATATATATCAAAAAGTTAACTGATAGAAATAGTTCATTTAGTCTCAGTTGTTCAAATCTGATGGGATTCATTCAAATATGTAAACCACTTGTATTTCTTATTAAATTTGATGTAATATTCCTAAATTTAAATAAATTTGTTTGAATAATAATAATAATAATAACAGCACCTTGCTATTGTGTATATATTGATTTTTTTATTCCTGTATATATATTGATTTTTTTATATATTGCTTAATGGATGAAATTATCACTACCTGATTTGTGATAATTTCAGATCACTCATCTAAAACCTCCTTGTGACCCAAGTGGCAACAACAATGAGAGAGCTATTCCATTAGTGAGCTATTGCTAATTTGGGCTTTCTCGCAAAGGCCCATCACTCAATTGTCATCTATAATGAAGAGCGTCACCACTAGCATCTGATTGCATTATATTTTTCAAATTTTGTAGTTAATAAAAATTAATGTTATTTAATAAAGGAGAACTACGGTGATCCAAGGGCGGATTCAAAAATTATTAATGAGGTGGGTTAATATTTTTTTGGGTGAGTTAATACTAGTAATACCTTCTTCTTTTTTTGGGCTAGGCTAAAATTACAAATAGTAAAAAAAAAAAAAAAATTGTAGTGGATGCCCTTAGAACTACCTCATGTCAAAGGAGATTTTGGGGTGGATACTTGTGGGATTGTTTTTATTTAGTGTCTTATAGGCTTATAGCCTAAGTCACATGAAGCAGAAATGAAAACGAAAGCGATAAAATTTAAGTCATGCATAGAAAAAAAGGAGTAAGAACGTGTGTTTTTTTTTTTTTTTAAGTATATGATACCCTAAATTATATAAAGCGGGAACGGAAGCGAGAGCAGAAAAATTTAAGTCACGCATAATGAAAACGAGAACAAGAACATGCACAACGTATGAGAGCGAAAACATGAAAACAATACCAATTGAATATAATTGTGACTTGACTTGTGTTGACAGTCGCTTGACATATATGTTTTTCTTTTTTCTTTTTAATTAAAAGGCGTATACTTTGTATTTTTTATTTTAATTAAGTCGAGTCTCTCTCTCTCTCTCACTCATCATCTACTTAGAGACGATGGGTAGAAAATGCTCATATATATATATATATATATATATAATGACTAACACAAAGGAAAGGGAGAGATTTTGACTCGGTCTTCAATCTTCAGTAACAATTTTGACAAGAAGCCAAGCTAGTTGAGTTACAAA
>JAOTQH010000031.1:3981373-3994834 GCA_025631255.1 Cornus kousa
GCCAAAGTTAACAGTTTTAACTTTGAAAGGGGGTGGTACGAGTAGTTTTGTCAAAAGTTTCATCTGTGGGTAATATAGCTAAGCGGGAAAGGTCAGAGTAATATGCCATTTTTTTTTTTTTTTATGAGCATATTCGAAATTTCCCTTCTAATGTTAAATTGAAGGTTCTAAATTATTGTAATTCGATTTCTTGATTTAATGAATTTATCTCTTTATCATGAATATATATATATATATATATATATATATATATATATAAACACGAATGTTAGCAAGTGAGGCTAAATTGTCAACTAGCGGTCAACCAAAGCATACAAAAAAATCAACTCACTCATTAGTCATTTGAAACTCTCATATGGTTTGCAAATTTCAAATGTCGGGTGCATCAATTTTTTATTTTTATTATTTTTATTATTTATTATTATTATTATTTTATCTTTATAAAAAAATACACTCATAAATTATTCCTACGAAAATTTAAATTTTCCATCTTTCACTTTGAACCCCCATAAGTTTCATCGATTATCCAAACTTACGTACACGCGCATATAAATTTTCCATCTTTCACTTTGAACCACCATAAGTTTCATCGATTATCCAAACTTACGTACACGCGCATATATACACACACACACAAAACACAAATAGGCAATGCTTATTACTCCAGCTATACGAGCAATCCATGATGGAGAAAGTGAGAGAAAGAAAGTAAAATACACGTAAGTCAAATTAAGGTAAAGGGTAAAATCAACCTACTTGCAAAGAGTGCATGGAACAATTCTATGAATTTATATCTGGATAACAATTCGTATTGGTCATGTTGCATGGGTGTGATGTCATCACATGGATAGATTATGCTATGTACCAACACAATACAATTATTTTTGTGTTTAAAGAATCTTGACATGAACACGTAGTTATTAAACAGATAATATGATTTGACTCGGTGCAAGTGTTTAATAAATGGTCAAGACTTCATACTACGTAGTAAGATGTGTTTAATTAAAATTTTATAATACTAAGATTATTTTTAATACGAATCTGACATATTTATAATTTTAGTCATTTCTAACATAAACACCACATGTGTAATTTGTTGATCTAATTAGGTTGAATGAATTGGCGGGTCAAACATAAACACAACGCATATAATTAACATGTCATGTCTAGCCAAACACAAATTAAGCGAAATTCAAACTCAATTATCTTATGTCATGTTCGAGTCTTGTTAATATATTATCCTTAAACGGTAAAGAGGTATATTCAACTTTCTAATAAATATGAAGGGAGATTTTATGTTTAAAATAGTCCTCCCTCCATCCTAAAAAAAATATTAATCTTTCCATTTTATGCTGCTCCAAAATAATTGTCTCAATTCAAAATCCAATGTATTAGTTTTTTTCAGTATTCCTGATATACCCTCTTTGCCTTAAAGTTATAAAAATATGTGGACTCGATAATAAAGAATATATTTGAAAATTCATTTCATATCATTCTATTATTTAAAAAAAAAAAAAAAAAATTAGAAACCACACTCTTAAAAAGTTAGACTTTAAAAAAGAGACACCTTTTTGTAGGATATATGGAGTAATTAAGAAGTTACTTTAAAAATAAATTAAAAAAGGGTTACTTCACAATAATTTTTTTTTTCAAAATTTAACCATATTATATATTTTAAGTGAAAGGTGAAATGCTATGCTAATGAAGACTAATTTAGTTTTTCATTACTTTATCAAACTTTATATCCCTTTAGCAATCTCGTTGTCTTTTCCTCTTGGTCTCTTTTGAACAAATTACACCTTCAAATAAAAATTTGCCAATGCTTGTATCATACTTTTCAATCAACATACCACTTTATTTATCCATATTAGTAGATAGAAAGCAAAGTAATCATTCTTTATTTCGTGGCCAATTATGAAGTCGGGTTTTCTTTGCCTTTCATAAATTAAATTGTATTGTCATGTCACTTTTTTTACGTCACGCTTCAAACATTATATGGAGTCACATGTAAACAATTTTACCGTTTTGATAATAATTTTTTTTTATATTTTTATTTTGAACTTGTAACCTCAAAATCACATAGAGTCGGATTAACTATTTCATTTCCCTTTCGTACTTCTCATTCACATTTTTATATTATTTTCTTTTTATTATTATTATTTATTTTTTTGTCAATTTTCACAGCTGACACACCTCTTTGTTCCAACTTCAAATGTACTTCTTCTTTAACTATAGCACACACTTTCATGGAGCTTTCGTCCCTTTTGCCTATAGTCGTCCCTTAGCATAACTGCGCAATTGCTCATGAGTTGGTGCAGAGCTGCATGGTTGTCTGCTTTTAGAATGCCTCCTTCCGTACTTCTTTGAGAAGCCCTTTCCCCGACTGTAAACGACAAGAAAAGTGCAAAATAACTCGTCTCGTTTAAAGTCGAAGAAGTTAAAGATAATTCATTGATCTGACACTTTTAATTAGTCATGTATACAAAATATAAGTGTATGATCAAGGAATTATACCCAACTATTCCGCCCGAGTCTAGTCTAACATTAATCATGTCATCACATAATGTATGGCCACAGGTAATTCCAGATGATCGATTTTAAATGTACTTCTTTAACTATAGCATACACTTTCATGGAGCTTTCCCCCCTTTTGCCTATAGGCGTCCCTTAGCTGAGCTGCGCAATTGCTCATGAGTTGGTGTAGAGCTGGATGGTTGTCTGCTTTTAGAATGCCTCCTTCCGTACTTCTTTGAGAACCTTTCCCGCCTATATAGGACAAGGCATGCGCAAAATTTCAACACAACATAAATCATCAGAAGGATATCGAAGACTCACCAAAGCATGAAAGCCGGGATCTTGCAGAAAATGTGTAACTTGTCTAGGCAGACTTTCAACTGGGTCAAGCTCTGATATCATTTGTAATGACCAATTCTATCACATGGTATGATATTGTCTACTTTGGGCCTGAACTAGCACGATTTTGTTCTTGAGCTTTACCCTAAAAAGCCTCATATCAATTAGAGTAACACACCTACATATAAGTATTTTTATCTTTTTATTTCTTAGGTAATGTGGGATTGCGCACCGGTAGCTCACCAATGTGGTAGTCTTTCAGTGTCTCGCAAGGTCGTCACAAAATGAATTCCTATGATTAGATACTCTTAATTAGTCAAGTGTGTCAAGTGTGCAAAATATAATTAATTGTTAATTATATGCAACTCTTCTACCTGAGTTGCACTACTTAACATTTTTCATGTAATCATATCCTTTATGGCCATTAGTAATTCCAAATGCTCTTCCTCCTTTTATGGCAACAATTATATCATTTTTTTTATGAGAAATATATTGGATGTGGTTGTGAATTTTTTTTTTTTTGTTTTAATCAACTCGACACACCCACTGAAAAAATTAAACATTCTACCAACTAAGTCATAAAGCCTACAACAAAGCTTTTCATGCTCGTAGTTCTGCCCATTAACCCAATGAGAAGCACCTGACTAACCGGTCTTTCAGCCCAACATATTTTCAGGGCCTTAACCTTTGGACAGGACTACTGTCAAAATGGCCCAACAAATTGCATGGACCTATCACACCTATTATTATCATCTTTCAACATTTCTTCTTCTTTACAGAGTTGATTTATAGCTTTTGCTACATCATTACTTCTTGCTTTCTCATTCTTCTAATTTTCATCTTCCTAATAAACCAAGCATCAATGATGCAAAATTTCTTTTTATAAGTGAAATCATATCTCTAAGAATTGAAGTTAAGAAATTTTTAGAGTTGCCCTTTTGTAATGAATTTCAATGGCTTACTTTTTTGATAAGTAATAGATCTAACCAATATTTCAATTTTACATAAAATTACAAATTTAGAACTCATGGTTACATTAGTTGCAAATTAAAAGTGTTTTTGCAAATTAATTGAGAAGAGATACATTGAAATTCACAAGAGACAAAGGAACTCTAAACCCTCCTTTTTAAAAAATTTAAATAATTACTCGATTATATCATAAAAACTCAATTGACAAGAAATATATTGATATTCACAAAAGACAAAAGTATTTTAAACCCCTCTTCTTTTTCTTTTAAATTTAAATATTTACACAATTATATTATAAAAACACTTTCAAAGTCTTTATAAAATAGGGGAGGAACTCAGAACCGACAAACCTGTTCGGAGAGTTGAATGCTCTATTAGGTGTTATGTCTTGTTCCACATCGAATTTAAAAGAAAAAATAAATAGGTATATATGAATTAGATGTTATCTCACTTAATAGTTTCACAATCAAATTACTTTTTTAATAAATTTAAATTTTTAAGTAATTAATTTTTTTAAGTAATAATTAAAATTGAGAATTTATTTTTATTTTTATATATCTTTTTGAATCACAAGTCATAATTAAAGTCAAGGTCTTATCAGGCAAACACTTATTAATTCATTAAAAATTAAGTACTGTACGTACTAATTTGACTACTTGAGTTATCAAGCAACTAAATATTTTATTTATATATATATTTTTATTTCCTGTAATATATATATATATATATATATATATATATTTATTGTTCTAAGCAAATTATACATTTCAAATTTAAATCATGATACATTGAAGTGTTGAAGGTTAGGGCTTTTGCTGCAAAGAGATACGTATTGGGGGTAAAATCGAAGTCGATCCATAATCGGAAATGGCGACGGAGTCATCGGAGGGAGAAGAAGAAGGAAAGCTGATCGGAGGGAACCAGCACCTGGTTGTCGACGACGACCTCCGTGAAATGGCCAAGAAGGCCGCCTGGAGCGTCAGCTCTTGCAAACCTGGCAATGGCGTCCTTTCCCTCCGCGATGACAATCTCGACACCTACTGGCAGTACATACCCTTTCTCTCTCTCTATAAATCACTTATACATACACACACATATAGGTATATGTGCGTGCTCAAGCTATGGTTTATTTTTTATTCAGGTCTGATGGTGCCCAGCCTCATCTTGTAAATATTCAGTTTCAGAAGAAAGTTAAGCTCCAAGTCTGTATTTAATTGTGTTTTTTGCCCTTAATTTCTCTAGCTTCTGTACTTCTTTTAATCTTTATTTATCTTCTGTACTTCTTTTAATACTCATTTATGGAGGGTTTATGAATATGGAGTGGGATTTATTTATTTTAAAATTTTCAGCTAGTTGTTCTATATGTTGATTTCAAGCTTTGTTTGTCCCTGATTTATCTAGCTTCTGCACTTCTTTTTATCTTTAGTTATGGAGTGTTTGAGAATACCAAGTGGGATTTATTTATTTGTTTATTTTAAAATTTTCAGCTAGTTGTGCTATATGTTGATTTCAAGCTTGATGAGAGCTACACGCCTAGTAAGATCTCTATTCGCGCCGGCGATGGCTTCCACAATTTGAAGGTGAATTTAGAATTACTCGAGCTTGGATTCTGTGAATACCCATTTTGAGTAGTTACCATGGTGTTTGTTACTAATATAATATATTTTCACTCACATGTTTATGGATACACCTTATTGTATTAAAATGTTAATGGTTAAACTCAATTTGCGAATGCTATCAGGAGATAAAAACTGTGGAACTCGTCAAGCCGACTGGTTGGGTATATATATCGTTATCTGGGAGTGATCCTCGGTAAGGAATGAAGGCTTCATTTTTTTCTCTTTATGTGCCATTGTTTTTCCTAAATTCCTTGCAAATTGATCTTCTTATTATATTCTTTGTTAGTTTGAATGTTGTAGCATAATCTTTTGAATATGGGGCCTTGTGCGTGATTAACTTAATGCTTTCAAGAATAGTCATTTATGTGTAAAAGCATGGTGTATGACAAATGATTAAACCAATAGGAATACAATTTAACAAGCTTTTATACTGCAAAATTTGGTGGATATGGACTTTGAGAAGCCTGATGAAAATTGGCCATTATCTCCATCCTGTTGACTGTAATAGACTGATTTTTGCATTGTTTGATTGACATTTAATTAAGAATTGAGAGTATTTCATTCTCATCCTAAAATGGTATGAAAACTGAAATCTGGAAGGAAAAAAAAAAGAGTAAATTATGTAGTTTTTACTTCTCACCACCAATTATAAGTGGACATTTCTGAGAACAATGGCCTTGAAGCGGTACTGGAATTTCTCTACTAGTGATTGAAGCTCAAGTGAACGTAGCACTTTAAAAGAAGAGGTTTAAATCTACAAATTAAGCATTGCCTCCCCGCATTGAATTTTTTTTTTTTTTTGTGCAATTTGAAAATTAACATTTTCGTACACATTTATTTCTAGGAAAGAAAATATATTAAAAATTAATATGTTTTATGTTATTTACTTGCTAAACGTTGTAGTATTTCTAAGATTTTGGCAACTAAGGTTTTGTTAAGGCATATTTCTGCTTCTTTTCTGATCTTCGCAGATGTATGGTTTCCTATGCTGGTTGCTCTTTTAGCTGATTCAATTTCTTTTTAGGAATTCAGATTGCTTGTATTTCGATAAGCTGACTCTAACTTTCCTTTTCTCTGTTTTGTTTCTACCTTTTGGACCTTAACTGGTCCATTGTTTCTCTTGTTTGTATCTATTACAGGGGTATGCCCCCTTGATGTCCTCTGTTTTCTTAATAAAATCTAAATTACCAAAATAAAGATGGCATTTTTATTTTATTTTTTATTCAAACCGCTGAAGATAATACTTGTTTTATATCTCTTGTTTCTTATAATTTTGAGTAGAAGATGACTTCTGTAGGTTGGTACCTTGATGATGGATTGATGAAAGCGTGCTGAACAATATAAATGCACTATGAAGTAACAAAGAAAGAGTATTAGAGGATTGCTTTTTTCGGGTTTTCAGAATTATTGGAATATATTTCTTGAGAATGCTACTAGCAGCACCCTTGGTCCCATTGGTCTGAAGTTGCAAAAGTAAATTTGATTAACATTCAATTGGGGCCAAAAGTTGCTTATATTTCTGTTCTGAATTTTCAAGAAATATCATTGTGTTTGAGCTTGAGGAAAATAATTTGCTTACTTTGAAAATATCCATGAGTCTATCTTGTGCAGTTTTGTATTGATTTCTGGACGTAACTTTGTGTATCTCATGAACTACTTTTCACCAATGTCTTTGACAGGGAAACTTTTGTCAACACTTTCATGTTGCAAGTTGCCGTGCTGTCGAATCATCTTAATGGGAGGGATACCCACGTTCGCCAGATAAAAGTTTATGGGCCTCGACCGTGCGTCAAAATCCTTATAAATCTTCATGATCAGTCACCGATGACCTATTCTCTAACTAAACTATCTCATTGTATGCTCTGCAGGAACCCTATTCCGCACCAACCATTTCAATTCACTTCGAGGGAGTTTATTACTTACTCTACAGTAAGATGAGGAATTCGTGACCTTGTGTGCTTAAACTCAGGTAGGCAAAGCATGTGACTGAATTGGCAAACTGGATCATCATTGTGTCGTAAGGAGATTCTCAAAATTATATATAGTTGTTTCTAAAAAGCTAGAACAGTATACATTCTGCTTTCCTAATTGTTTTGATGCATAAAATTGTTCCGACTTTTAAAACCAACTCAACTTCACAAAGCTTTTACCCAATTACTTCGCTTTTCAAATCAGTAAGCTAAAATTACTTGAAACATTTCTCTGGATGCCCTAACTGGTGGTAACTAACTACATATTTATCTTATTATATTTTAAAAATATTTTGAAACCCGTTTAATTAATTGCCTTCCTGAACATCATTGCATTACCTTGTTTATGCAGCCATCAAAGTCTTTAGACCCATGCTAAATGATAGGGTGATTCAGTGATTCTGTTTTTCTTGGGCAGGTCATTTGTAAAGCTGGTGAAAAATTCCTTCAGTGTTGATTATTGTTGCTTTTGATCGGAGAAGAGCTAGGTACAAACTATACCCTGACCATGACACTACCTGAGTGGGTGTTAATATGGTGACTATGGTATGGGCAATTAAGTTCTGTAATTGGGGGTTTGTGGCTTTCTAGGGATATATTTTCACAGACAATGCTATTTAGAACGAAAATTCAAACCGAGAACATGTCCAATGTATCTATGGGATTCCCTCAGGTGGCATTATCGTTTAGACTATTAGGTTTGAGAATCATTATCCTTTTCCAACTTATTTATTTGTTTAGTGTTTTAATAGCAAACGCAACAGTGCTATGAAAGACATGTTGCATTTAGGTTTGTGGACAAGCAGACTTCTTCTGATTCAAAGCGACTGATCTAATGCTTGAACTCTGCTAAAAATGGGTCCTTCTCTTTTTTTCTTTTCTTTTTTTTTTTTTTTTTTTGATTATTTAATTATTTTTTATAATTGAGCTTAAATATATATATATATATATAGAAACTATCAACCAGATAGATTTTTTGTATAGATTTCTGATTTTCAGTTGTCAAAGAAATAGAAAACTACATCAAACAAACCCTTAATTAAGTTAATTTCTTAGATAAAGCTCATGTTACACATGATTTTTCTTCCCAGCCAAAGTCCTTTTACTGGATCCAAAGTTAAATTCATTTGAATCCCACTTCTTGTGCTTGAAAGTGTTGAAAATGTACAAAGGGGGTCAATGGTATAATCTCCCCATCTTCAAATGAGAGTGGAGGGGTTCGAGTCCTGGCGTAGGCAAAAAAGTGTGTGTGTGTGTTTGTTTTACTATCCAAAAAAAGAAGAAGAAGAAAGTGTTGAAATGCTTAAACATCTTAAACAGCAAAGAAAGTCATTTTAGCTCTGTTGTACTTTGCAAGAGAAAGTTGAAGAAAAAACTTATTAATTTTTCAAAAATTCTTTTTTTTTATATAATAAACTCTCTTTTTCTGTCTTTCCTAAAAAAAAAAATCTGCTTTCTTAATTAAGGTTACAAGATGAATCAAAAATTCAAAATTCTCTCCAGCAATAATTTTTACTAGTTGTTTTCCTCGGTTGGTGAATTTCACTACTATAGTTACGAAGTTTCACTTGGTTTGTGTGTGTGTGTGTGTATATATATATATATATATCTCTCTCTTTAATGTGTGTGATATTTCACCATTATATAGTAGTGAAATTCAATGGTATTCACTAACTGCAGAAAACAGAGAAAAATGGTTACACGATTTTAGTCCTCACAAAACATACGCCTTGCAGTGTTGACAAGGGTTATGAGAAAAAAACTTTAATGCTTTCTAAGTAATTAAATACCGAATGTATGATTAATTGATGACACTGAAGATATGGGAAGAACTTCTGGATATACGTGGATAAAATACCATTAGAATAGATATTGGGCGTGCACATCGGAGCTGTAAATGTTGTGTACACGGGAGCATGTTGTGAATGATAAGCCCGGTGCCGTAAATGTTGTGTACGCCCGGTGCTTGGTGGATGAACCGTAAATGTTGTGTACGCGCTTATTGTGAACGATGCGTCCGGTACACGATGTACCAAACGCATCCAATAACTTCTCCAACCTTTATTTGTGGTCGACAGTATTTGATTGGGCCTATTGTAGGCCTGAACCTGAGATTGGGGAATCCAAAAGAGGGCACCAGATACGCAGATAAAATGGCAATCGTTATTTGTGGCAGGACTTTGTAATTGGGTCCATAGTAGGTCTGAACCTGATTAGCATACAAGAGTGGGCCAGTTGTTGGCATTTGGATGAACCACCACGGCCCATAATATCAGATTATTATACCTGCTTTTGTCCCTAGTCTTTACCAGGGACTTGAACCTCAACGGCTTTTGTCCCTAGTATTTTTTTTTATTATTATTTTTTTAACTCAGAACTCTTTTGGGCAGGGTCCTTTGGACCCATCCTAAGTTACAAACCGAAGGCACTGCAACCGGCCCCACAACGACATCATCGTTAAATTAAGGGTTATAATGGGAATGTTGGGGTTCGAAATCGGGACATAGTAGAACCCAACCTCTTACCTTACCACCATCGCCAAGCCCTTGGGGGCGCACAAAATATATGTTGCATACACATCTTAAGGGGAAAAAAATATCCACCACATCAAATCTGAGACATTTTTATTGAATTGAATAAGTGAAATATTTTTCAAGTGTCAAATTGTCAATATTATCAACCTTACTTCTAAATTCGAAATCATTTTCCCAATTGAACAAATATATAATAATTGTTGAAAATGCCATGCTTTTTCTTCTTCCTTTTTTCGAAAGTTCAAGCAAACACAACGTTTGCATAGACCCAATCAACCCGAGAAGACTCAACAGTTTGGTGGATTCCACCTTTTTGGGTTGGCCCACCAGGTTGCTATGGTTGTTGGATTGGGCCAACTCATCACAATGAGCATTTTCCTCACCAAATTTGTTGTAACACGATTAAAAAAGTTAAAAGTACCGTGAACAAGAATGACTGGTTTAATTTCATATGAACAGGGTCGGTCACATAAATTTTTTCTCCAAACTTTTCTATTATATGTCAATTTACCACTACATTTAATTTTTTAAACTCAATTTTAATAGCCTCATTCCATGTTATCTGGATCTCTTATCTTTTACTAATTTTTCTCTTTTGTTATAAAAAAGAAGAAGAAGTAATTTAATGAAAAAAGAAAAAGAAAAAAAGAAGAAGTAGTAGTTAGATACTTAGCTGAGATGCTTATAAAAAGTTGATGTAGGTGACATTTGATAGATATCATCATCTCATTGAGCTAGGTCTAATGAGTGCAACCAATGGAGTCAAAGACAAACAGAATATAACATAGAGAGCAAAATGAAAATGGAAGATTAATCTAACAAGAAGAGCCAAAGAGTGAAGGACAACATTCAAACAAAGCAAGATTAATAAAATCTTTAAAAGATGGTTTTCTTTCTCATCAATCACTTTTTATCCATAATTATACTATTTTAGCTTAGTAGACTAGTATAATTTAGGCACATGCACTGTGCTTGATATGATTACTTTTTTTTTTTTTCTCTCTCTAATGTTTGATTAGTTTTCTATAAAGAGAAGCTGAAATTTAAAAATGAAAAATAAAAATGGAAGTGTGCCTTTCAAAAATGACAGCTTCTCAATTTAAGAATAAAGTGAGCTACCACACACTTTTTCATTGATTTCTCCCCCTAAATACATTTATTTTTTATGTATCATAAAGATAATGTCATCTTCCATTATATATGAAGCTTTAGAAATGAAAAAGAAAAAAATTTAAAATTTACTTGGTTTGTAACTTTGAAAACAGTTTTTTACTCTTAGAAAATTATAAATTTTTTTTTACTTGATTCAGTTTTCTGAAAACTCAGTTATAAAAATGACTCATTTTTTGAATATGTGACAAGTTGAATGTAATATTATGTCCTAAAGTTTAGTTTGGGAAGTATCTTTGTGTGACTATTGTCGTGTAAACTTTATACGTATTGTAAAGCTAATGCCATCTTCGGTTATATGGAATTGATACTTTAAAATTAAAAGAGAAGAAAATTTAGTTTCCACAGGTTGTATGTAATATCATGTCCTAAAGTTTGTTTGGGAAGTATCTTTGTGTGACTATTGTCAAGCAAACTTTATTTTGGATACAATTGAAATTATTCGAAGTTATGTGTCATAGGTGCGAAATATGTGTATAGAAATTATGGGTCATAAATACTCAGGGCTGTTTGGTTTACATTTATTTTTTTGTGTTTTTGTTTTTATTGGGTACTATAACCGTGAACATTGAAAAAATACATTTGGTAAAAATTGTTTTGTTTTGCACAGTGCCGAAACGTTTTGTGAATAATAACCAAAAATCGAAACACCAATTTGGTATTTTTGTATATTTTCACACTGAAGTGTTTGGTAGTGTAGTGATAAGCAGTTTTTTTATTTATTTATTTTAAAAAAACTCTTAAATGACATTTTAAAACTAACTATTATTTATTTCAAACTTGCAATAATTTTATACTAAATATGTTTTTATGTTTTTACTTCCAAAAATCTTGCAACAAAAGGATGTTACTAAATATGTTTTCGATTACTATTCAAAACACTAAAACAAAACACTTTTTTATTTTATTTTTTATTTATTTTATATACTCCCTCTGTTTCAAAATACATGACTACTTTGGGAACTGCTGCGACTCATATTTTTGTGAGTCACAGTTCCCAAAGCGGTCATCTATTATGGGACGGAAGAAATATTGTATTAAACAAGTCCTCAGTCTGTGAAGTTGTGGTTCGAATTTTATTTTCATTTTGATCTCAACTTTGACCCGTTTTCTCTTACAAGCCGTGTAGAGTCAGATTGTTAATTCTCATAAAACCCTATATATTAAGATGTTTAGTTTAGGGTTTATTGTGTGAGATGAGAGAACATTGAAAACGATTTTAGAATGTAAACGATTTTAGTTGCTGTACTTATAAAACTTAATAGATCATGGTCTACAATTGTCTGTAGTCGAGTTGTCCTTTAAATTTGTCAAAGTATAGTATGGAATATGCGTATGTGTGTGTACCATGTCCAGTATGGAATTCTGAAAAACTCTCTGGCCGAGGTGGTTTGGCCATGACCATGGGGATGTCAAATATCATAAGCTGGCAAGAAATCAATGGCGACAACAATGTGTGTGTGACACTGTGTGCACACACACACATGCATAAATATATGTGGGATTAATTAATTGGCTGCCCAACACTACTTGATTATCCTTGTGGACAAAGAGGAGACCGTGTGGTCACAATCGTCATATATAGTTATATAGTTATATATATATATATACCAAACGTGAGAGCGAGGGACCATAGGCAATGAAATTCCAGCTAATACAACAAGGCAACTAAGCAAGCATGGAGACAATTGGCCCTAGTTTCTAACGTGCAGATACCTAAAAATTAAATATGTTTAGTAGGTGTTTTCTCCTTGGGGTCTCCATCTTTGTGGAAGGAATGGTACTTTGTTTTGGACATGAAGAGTTGAATGTCACTACTAACTATGTAAATATAAGAATCGAAAAAGAGTTGAATGTGAAATGAAGTTATTGTCTTTGATTCAATTTATAAAAATTAACTCGAAGGGGCATTTGTGTCATTTGATTTTTTTTAAAAAAAAAATCAACAAAGAGGGCGTTTGTGAAAAAAACTTAAGTGTTATTTATTATTTTCTTGCTAGAAATGATAATAAACTAGGACCAACATCATTTGTGCATAGAAATGGAACGTTGACCTTTAGGTTAAACTAATTTAGGGAACTTATGACAATATACGAAGGCATTTGATCCCTTTAATTTAGGGAATTTAGGGATACCCGGCTAGACACTTTGGTTGGACATTTTATGTATGAATTACAATGTCCTATATAAATAGATAGATAAATGAGTGTGTGAATTTCTAGTCACGATCAAAAAAAGAAAAAAATAAATTTAAAATAAAAAAACAAAGAAAAAGAAAAAGGAAAATCATAACTGATCAAATCTTTGCTACTTACATTATGTAATACAATGAGATGACACCAAATG
>JAOTQH010000031.1:3994934-4007447 GCA_025631255.1 Cornus kousa
TCATCGGAGCTTTTGCCGGATTTCATAGATGTCTAAACAATTTTCTCTAGTTTGGTTTTGGGTCACTGCTTTAAGCCGTCGTTGGAACAATTGAATTGTGCAGCTTCTTCGTGGCCATCATCTTTCAAGCTTGGTTGATCTCTGTTATGAAACTCTCTGTTGGTTGTTCTTGCTCAATACTTCTTGTCGGTGATCACGGTGATTGCTAGACTGAAGACGAAATACGAAATGTTATGTGAGATGGGAAAAAACGATGTCTCAAGAAGTTTTTTGGTCATTTCACAAAATAATATTTTTTTTATATATATTTTATAAAATCCCTTGGTAAGGGTATTTTAGTTTAATTTTATCTTAAATTTGTAAGTAAGACCTATTTACAGAAATGTCATATATTAGGAGTATTTTTTGCACATGAAGGGGTGCGACTATAAGTGGTGTTTTCTGCCCTTTACCTTTTCCTTTTTGTGTGTGTATATATATACTTTCCTTTATATATCATCAAAACTTTGCTAATCCAACCATTTTATCTTGGGTACAGATCCTCTCCTTAGGATGTCTCTCTACTACTCTCTCCAAAATTAATCTGAAGGCTAATATTAAGACACGTCATTTGCCAAGTCTTCCTTTCTCTCTCCTCTCAATCACTTTCTAAATCTTAGACCATAATTTTCTCCTCCTTTTTCAGTAACTTTCATGCCTAAACTTTGCTTGACAACTTCTTCAACTTGTGCTAAACTAAATATATACACCGGATATAAATAAAAGGAAAAAAAAAAATGAATTCTCCTCTCCTGCTGGCTTCTTCAAATTGTGCTAAAGTTAATATATACACATATATAAATAAAAGAAAAAAATTAATTCTCCTCTCCTAAGGATATCTCTCTACTGTTCCTTCCAAAACTAATCTATGACACCTAATTTACTACATCTCCCTTTCCCTCTTTCTCTCTCCTCTCAACCTCTCCCTTTCTAAGGCCTCGTTTGAATACGTAGGAGAGAAAATAAAGGAAATAATAATATTAATTAGGAGGGAAAATAATGGAAAAGAAAAGAAAAGAAATGATAACAATTATTTATATTTATGTTTGGATAGAAATGAGAGAAAATAAAGGAAATTTTAATATTTTTGTTTGGATAAAATAGATGAGAGAAAATAAAAGAAATGATAACAATCGAATTACTATCTTACCCTCCATCTATAATTTTGGGGGTGGTTTAATCTATTATCTAATTAAACTTTAATGTTATAATTTTGAAGGTTAATTTTGACATTATGAAAGTATCACTAACTCACTTTCCTCTCCCTCCAAATTTTTCTCATTTTCAGACGGATACAATATGAGTGATTTGGAGGGATAGCTATCCTTCCAAATCCTTTCTTTTCTTCTCAAATCTTCCGTCCAAACACAACATTCTTTACCCTTTCTTTTCTTTTCCTATCCCCCAAATCCTCCCATCCAGAGTAACAATGACAGCCGATGACCATTTGAGCGTGTGATTCAAAAAGAATAAGCAACGAGGTAATGATACTTTAATAGGTAAAAGAATGCTCCAAGTAAATTAATGATATTATTACTTTCGATAAATGCTTAATTACAATTAGAAGCAAGACATATATAAAAAAAAGGAAACAACAAGCCATTATAGCTTTGCTTGAGGTTTTATTACATTTCTGGCTTCAAACAATTTCCCAAACTTTTACTTCTTCTCAGTTACATATGATGCTCAAGAAATCTCCCACAACTTTTGCAGGAAGCATAAAACAAACTGTAGGTCAAACATATATAAAGTGTTTGTACAAATCAAGGCCCTTAATTTTTGAGTTTTTAGCCAAGTTTAATCAAACGTCTAGCATTGTGGAAGATCCTTTGGTGGAGGCAGAATGGTTTGATCTTTTCCAGGTCCGTCTTCTACCACAAATGCTGTTTTCAGTCCCCAACCAGTATGAAGCTCCAAATGACAGTGCAAGAACCAAACACCTACATGATCTCTCAAGGTAATTATTTCATACACAATATAGTTACACCTATACATATATGTAATGCAATCTAATTACACAAGTTTGAAGACTATACATGCTTGAAGCTTGATATATATTACAAAGTAAGTTGCTTCATTGTGAGCGTCACGAGTTTGAAACAAAAAACAACCACTCTACATGTAGAGATAAGACTGTGTACATCTAGCACTCCCCAGACCCCGAAATGATTAGAGCCTTGTGCACTATGGTAGCCTTTTATATGCCTGATATATATAGCAAAAGTTGAAGTCCTAAATCCTTTTTTTAGTATTAGTAATTCTAGCAAAAGAGGTTGAAGTTTAAAAGTAGTTAGCTTAGTGTACGAGACTTCCACCATTGCAGTGTCTGAGTAGGGGTCAAATGTACACAGCCTTAGCAAACAGAGAGACTGTTTCCTTGTTTCGAACATATTATCTACTTCCCTAAGTCACAATAGAGTAATCTTACGGTTGCGCTAAGGCCGCTTTTATAAATTCAAATTTTCAACTTCAATGCATGGCTAAAAAAAATATAATACTTCTCATATTTTGTGTACTTTGTTTAAGTTAAAAGTAATGATAGAGAGTCTGACAGTCGGACGCATTGACTAAATTTATGTGAGTAAGGAATGACGTCATGATTACATCATTATATTTGATGATGTCGTTCTTCACTTAATAAATTACTAGGATACGTCTAACCTTCGAACTACTTATCATTATTTGTAAATTAATTACCTGGATTGTCAGCTCGAAATCGAATTGCTGTCCACCCACCAGTGGGAACTCCAACTGTGTTTCTCTCAGGAGGATCAACCAAGTTATACTTTGCAGGGTCCTTAGCAGGATCAAAGTTTCCAATACCAGTTCCAACAACAAAGAAGTTGTAGCCATGAAGATGGAATGGATGTGACTCAACAGTTAGGAGACTAGTGTCTTGCAGAACCAATTCAACCGTAGAGTTGAAGGCAATCTTACTAAGCCTAGTCCCTTGGGAGGTGCCGAGATTGGCAGTGAGTGGTGCACCAGTATAGTTGAAAGGAGTCGGAGGCTTGTCCGGGAAATCAGTTCTGAAAACCCCTTTTGTGCTGAAGTAATGAGCTTGAAGAAGCCCAATCTGAGGCATCACAAAAGAGATATTGTTCAGAGAAGCCGTGAGTCGCGTGCCATTAACGCACGTTGGACAATCGTTCCTCCCCAATCCAATTGTGTAGAACAGTTTTCTATCCACTTTTAGTGGCACATTTGCTGGATAGGTTGGATTGTTGAGGCTCCTGAGCTTCTTATTGTAGCTCAACACGAACGCAGAGTCGTTTGCTGCTGGCAAAATGGGGAGTTTCGGGAGAATTGTGTTGGGGATGCCTTTGTATTGCAGTATGGCAGTTGCAGTTCTGTTGTCTATGGGGATTGGAATATCTATGAAAGGCCTTGCAGCCATGAAGTATCTGCTTGGCACTTGGTTGGCTTGGACCAAAACGTTTGTTGTCTGTCCCGGGGCAATGAGTAGAGCTTGAGTTGTGAATGGCTTCGTGTAGACTGCGTCGATCTCCACCACTGTCATGTCGTGTCCGGCAATGGCAAAGAAGAGCTCGTCGTTGAGAGCTGCGTTGATTATCCTCAGGAGATACGTCTTCCCCTGTTCAACCTCCATGACAAAGGTGTCTGAAACAAGAAAAAGGAATGATAGAACAATCAATAACAACATATGTCTTATATTCTACCATAATAACTTTTAGCAGCCTGAATTCTAGGTATTTTTTCAGAACCACAGATTGTTCATACTCCATGTAAAAGATCAAATTGCGCAGTGTGGAAACTCAAGTTCTAGAATGTCAATAACAACTTGGTGCAGATAATGCTAAAAGTCAAGGGTCCGTTTTTGTTCGGTTTTCTAAAAACAGTTCTGAAGAACTCAGAAAACGGAAATATTTTTCTCGGAGAACTACATATATTAAGCTTATTTTTCTTACGTTTTTCAGAACATGGAAAGAGTGGTCCTGGTTTGCCATTGATTGTGTGTGCATCAGACATATTTGGCGGCACGCCCATGTTGGTCCCTTGCTTGACCACCTCTTCAACATCTGTATTCCACCATTCTCCTGCACCAAAATTAAACAAAAATAATAAATTGCAGAAGTTAATCTCCTATAATTCTTTTATGATCAGAACTAATATGCAATTTATAAATGAAATTTCAAATTCACCTAGCAAAATAGTTTGTTCTGTGTTTGGCTGTGGGAATGGAAATGGGACTCCTTGTTTTGGCTTGATCACAATTGCACCATGAACTGTGGCTCTTAGCCAAAGAATATGTGCATGCCACCATAATGTTCCTCTCTGTCCAGTTACATTGAAGTCATAGACGTAGTTACTCCCGGTCTGAACCGGACACTGAGTTATATAAGCCGGTCCATCGGCCCAACCATTACGATATTGCTTCAATCCATGCCTACGAAAAAACACCAAAAAGGCCATCAGAAAACCGTTAGATATAGTTTAAGGTTTATTTAATACAAACAATTTTCTGACAGCAGTTTTCTGTTCTCAAAAAATAAAAAATATATTTAAAAAGATCATTTTAAAAAAAGAAAATTGAACCAAGCAGACAGTGTTCTATTAGATTTCCTTCTTATATGTCTTCGATTCCTTACCAATGAATGGACATATTATATTGTGCATGGTTTGTAACGTTTATCTGAACTCTATCTCCCTCTTCAACAAAAATAGTTGGCCCTGGAAATCTACCATTTACAGTTACAATGGGTTTTGCATGGCACAACCTACTCACATTCTTCACTTGAACCTGAAAAAATAAAAATAGAAGAAGAAGAAAGTGAATATGAGCAAATAGAGGAATAAGCAAAATTAAGAAACATGCATGAGATCATGAAAAAGGCAATGAGCTTAAACAACTCACGTCAAACTGGTATTTCTTTATGGCAGCTTCGGCAGGGATAAAAGCGAAACCGAGAAAACCAATGAAAAGAAGTGTTAGACCGGAGAAGAAGGTACCGCGGATTGCCATTGTTGGCGGAGAAAAGCTTGGGACGTATTGCTGATTGGATGTGGATGCAGTATTTACATGGAAGGTGGTGAAGTCTAAGGTACTTATATATATGAAAAATGTGAAGAGGCAAAGTTAAGCTATCAGTTTGTTAAGGTGAATTGTGATGTAACTCATTAGGTAGAGAATGATTTAGGGGATATATTGTGAGTCACAAAGCTTGTAAGCAACATAATGATTGGGACTTCAAGAGGCCATTGACTAACTTTAAGGCTTAGGTAACCAGCTTTACCCTAGAACAAGATTTTTGCAACATTTTTTATGAACTGTTTGTCCAAGGAGGAATCCCTTCTTGACAAATTATTATATAGTCCCGGAAGAATTAATTCCGATCAATCATTAATTGATAAGTAAATAGCTTTTTTGCTTATGTTTCAACTAATGATTGGCCGTGATCAATGGTTCCGGGGTTATGTAATAATTTCTCATCCCTCCTATGGATGGATCATATAGTGGGGAGTAGTGGATTCCATTAGAAAGTAAATTATTATTTATTTATTATTTTTTTGGCAATTATGTATATAGTTTTTTTAATTTTATTTTTGTATATAGTGTGTTAAGTTTAGAATTATATAACAATTTTCCATTTTGGGTAGGAGAGGTACATAAGGCCAACCTAACCTTTATGCTCTGCTGAGCTTTACCGTTAAGGTGAAGGAAGAATATTTAGATAGTGATGTCCAGAGGGAAATTTTGTAATCAGGAGGCTTTTTTATAATTAAGCAAGAAAATTTGTGGCTGTTACTGTATTGTATTTAAAATAAATAAAAATAAAAAAATAGCTCAAAGAAAGTCTTACTTCTAAGCTTCTGTGACTTTCATTTGTATTCAAATTCATGACTAGCTACTTACCAATTACATACCTGTGTGTGTGTGTGTGTGTGTGTGTGTGTGTGTGTCAAATGGCTTATTTTGCTTATGTACTAAAAATCCATATTTTTCCCTACTCGTATGCTTCAGAAAGTGTGTTTGTATTTGCTATTGCTGAGTCGATTGAATGTGGGCCCTTCAGGGGAGTTTCACTCGATCAGATTCCGTCACTATGAAAGGGTTATGTGAGGTAGCGAAATTTGTTGTCTGAGTAAGTTTCAAATCCCACCTAAACGTGTACCGACTCTCTTAGTATAATGATATTGTCTCAGAGAGAGGCTTGATAAAATAGACACGTATGTGAAGATGCAGATTACCTATATTTCATAGAAAAACTGGATTTATTGTTGTTTAGGATTGACTTTAAACCTTTTCTTTGCAGTTTAGGTGGGGGGCGAACAGGGCTCTTTACGGGGAGGTCCGAGCCATTAGTGAGATATTACCCTAAAATTATATAACCTTGTGTCATGACCTATAAACGAGAGAGTTTTATATAGACTAATAAAAGTAATGGAAAAAAATAAATTTTTTAAATGAAAAACAATAAAAAAATTTAATGAAAAACTTTATTTTTAACAGTGACGACCGTCTAAAGCAAAGCTTGGACCACAAAATTCAATTGATATTAGCATATACACGTGATGTGGATGGGAAAAGAAATTGGCACACATAAAAGTCAATCAAAAAAACACTATTTGGTATTAGGACCTATGAAGCAAGTGGGTGGTCAATTTGTAATGTTGAATTACACATCTACATCTGTTTTCAGTCCACTGTTAGGCGCTATCAGGTATTCTAAGGGTTGAATATTGTCAATTGGTTTCAATAATCCAATCATTAAGTTTTCAGAGATTTAGGGCCTAATGTTTCTACTCTGAATCAAGCATTCTAACACTTGGATTGGAATCAAACATTCAAATATATGGATTAGTTTCAATGTATGCGTTGGTCCAATGTCAGTTTTCAGGTATAGGACCTAAAGTTTTTTTTTAGTTGGTACTCACACTCCCATATCTCCTCTAAGATTTGAACCCTCGGACCTCCAAGTGAGAATTAAGAACTTGGTACTGCTGACCAGTTGGTAAGCACTTTGTTCCATTTTGTCCAGTACTCCTATTGGTGCAAGGCAGAGCCCAACATGGGGCCCGCATTTGGCTCCCTGCTATGCATCAAAACCTTATCGTTTTGGTGTACATAACAAGTGCATTTATGCTGTGTAATACTGTCTACCTTTGTCCTGATGGCTTTGGATCTTGACTTCCAAATCTCATCTCAAGATTTCGAGACAGGTAGAGACGAGAGACAATTTCTATTTGTGTGATTTCTACTTTCGTAATGAACATTCATCTTTTCCCTTTTTTCTGATGAGGGGAAAAGTTACAAGATCATATTTTGTTTTTGTTTTTTTCCTTAACTGATACTATGCTTTCCTTTCCCTCATGCTTATCCAAACAATGCACTGTATACCAACCAATGAGCACCAAAACAGAGGACAAAGACTGGGATACTAGGACTAGCAGTTCTTGCAAGAAAAGATATATGGATGTCATGTGCTGCAAGGGAAGCAAGAGCAAAACTTGTGAATGAAGGGCACACCTCTAGTCAAAAGTACACAGAGTCTATGTCCTCAAGGAAACTTCTTTCCAACTCAAGGAACTACAAAAGGACACCTCTAGATCCACTAAATAGCTAAAAGATACAGCAACAAAAGTCTGGACATTAATGCCAAAGTTACCACAAACTCAGGTTGTTGAGGAAAAGCCTACGACGAAAAAATTGTGAAGGATACCTTCAAAAATTAATTGGATCAAAAGAAATACATCTGGCATACATCCAAATAACCATTAACAGGACGGATAATGATTTTAAAGCCAAAGAGTTTGAACCATGGTTAGCTGAAAAAGGGTCCAATACTTTTGCACGCCTCCATGAACCGGCCAGTTTATGCCGATATTAGCCTGAATCCGTTACACCACGACCGCGAACTGTGACTTGAACGAAATGGGAAATGGGCCGATATTCGCCCGAATCCGTTCCACCGCGACCGCGAACCATAATTTGAACAAAATAGAACTAACCATGATTTGAACGAAATGGAACGAACCGTGGTTTGAACGAAATGGAGAGCTGAAGACTCCCTCTCCGTTAGATACACTCAACTAGGAGTGATGTGGGACTCTATTGTGTTTTTTTATTGGAGTCGTCTTCCGCTCTTCTGCTCTATCATAATATCATTTCGTGCAAACTCTTCAGCGTGAGTATCATTTACTCAATAGTAATGCAAAAAGCATGACAAAAATTTCCTCAAAAGAGCTAAATATAGAAGCACTTACAAAATGTATCTTTTATCCAAATTGCTAGCAGATAAAATAGTCACTGCACCGATAAACTTTCGATTACAATGTGAGGCCATGCAGAGAATAGATAAACTTCATATTTTACGGAAGCAACTTTAACAAAAGATGATCATAATTTACAACCCACATGAAAGTCATTCACAGGCTGGTTTAGTGTCAAAGCTGCTTAAGCAGATTGCAAAGGCTTGGAAGGCGGAAAGTGGGTAGCGATAATCCATGGTGAAGATGTCTTTTCCGATCTTTCCAAACTGCAAAATTACTTTCTCTTGCTCTGCAGCTGACACGTTGTAAGAAGGATCAACAGCTGCCACAAGCTGGAAATTCTTAACAGAAGCAACTGTAACACGACCCTTGAAATTTAGGCACCAGCACTGTAGCTGCTCATGCCATCTTGGAGACTTGTTTTTAAGTATCAATGGTTGTTTAGCAACTGGGACAGATATCGGAGGCTCTGTGAGGCTTGAGGAGCTGAAGTCTATGATTGACTCCTTTTCTTTTGAGGCTGGTGAGGGAGAATGCTTCTCATCAAAGGAATGGGGGAACGATGTCGGTGTTGGGGCGGTGCCCCCCTCTTGAATTGAAGAGACAGGAATAGAATGCATGACACAATGCATTCTTCTAGGCCCTCTTGTGCGGAGGACATTCAGCTCATAGGAAATGGTAGCTGCATCATAGTTACATGCAGGTAATCTTGGAGACACTTGCTTAGCATGGAATCTTCGACTTGACCGACTATTCAATTGAACTGCAGCATCGCTTGGAGGTTGGCTATCACATATGGTAAACTTGGTGCCCAGAAAATTAGACCTGGAAGAATATTATTTTAAAAATATTGGTTAGGGTCATAAAACAAAAAATAAAAGGTAACAGAAAGAGCGGAGGAAGAGACCCATCAAACAAAGATAATTAGCATAGGTGGTGGACAAGACTTGCCTCAGTATTCCAACATATGTGTTGCTGGCTCGAGAAAAATCATCTGCAACCAAAGATATCACAAAGTATGTTTTTGTTGCTCTTCTGATCTTTTTGGCCGCCAATAACAACTTATCATTCTCATCTGCAGCTGTCAATTCAGTAAAATATTTAATGGTAAACCTCCGAACGGCTAATAAATTCCCATTCCATCAATGCATAAAACCACATCTCTTAATCATGATTGTGTTCTTAACTGACATAAGAAGTAACAAAACTCCAAAACTAGGTTAAACTAGGAATCATTCAAACAATGCCACACTCAACTGAACAAACTATATGTTAATGGTTTCCAGCAATGCATTGAATAAAATGTTATGTAATTTAACATGATATATATGTAGACCCAATATTTCCACAGCAAAAGATTCAAATACTCATTAAGCTTAGGAACATAAAAAACAGTAGTCTACGTGATCATCTTACGCAACAATGCTGTGATACACAAGTTACAAGTTCCAGAGGATCTTCATTCAGTCAATTGAAGGGAACACCAAAGTATCAATTAATGAAAAACTAAGCATGAAAGGATAAAAAAGACTTACAAGGGGTCAGACCAAAGTACAGACGGAATATGGAAGTTGCTCTGTTCCTTTTGATAAAGCACTGAATTGGAGCATCACGCGGCCCGGGCTATTTTATTTAGGAGGTGAAAGAGGCAAATATTATAATCAAAAACTGATAATAATAACAATTTATTAAATAAAGAGACAAACAAAACATTACCTGCTTCAATGAAATGGGAAAAGTGAGTCTCCCACTTTCCTCTGGCGTCTTCACAATCTCCTTAGTGATCTCCCTCCATGACTTGCAAACTGATGCACAGTGAACAACAGTGGTCCTCGCAGGCCATGACATCTCACTTTCTTCAACCCTCCTAATTATATCCAAAAGCAACTCGGGCGGTAAGTTTGCCCATTGCCCCTGCTGAATAGGTTCAGATGGGGCGACATCAGGAGCAATATACGACCGGGTTCTGTTGCGCCAATGCTTGCCTTCTCCCCGTCGCCTAGATATATTCCCAATCCCATCTTTCATCTCCTTCAGCTCACGAATAATGCTTTTGAAGGACATCTCAGTTAACCATACAAAATCAATCCTTTCTTTCAACTATTCAACTGCAAACACATCAAAAGCAAAATAAATATCCTACCTTCTCTCTTTCTATTATCTACTATTACAAAAGCAGATCTGACTAAGAGTTGCAGATTCCAATGTTTAGATTAAACAAAACAAAGCACAACAATTTTTGAAGGAACCATTTGCAAGCATGAGTACCAGAGCTAGTTAAAGAATGATTCAACACATCCACAGAAAAATTAGAACTTTGCTGATTTTATGCAATTTATTGTATCTTCTTGTCAAGTCATTGCAATATTTCCAAACAATTTGCTCTAAAAATCCAAATAAAAACACAAACAATGCCAACAATTATATGAAATTTGATCAATGAAACTCACCACGACTTATAGCAGGAAAAAAAAAATACAATAAAAAGATCTGATCTAAAATTAGCAACGACAAGTAGACAACACATCACAGAGTAAACAAATAACGGTGAAATTTAAAAAACAAAAAACAAAATCAAACCGAGACGTCAAAGAGAAAAAATTGTTTTGACGAAGACCGGAATGCAGAATTTGTAGAATTTGCTTAAAATAGTGACACTAGAGAGCAGTGAGAAGTGGAGGAATTACCTAGAACTCTCTGAAACGCTCAGATCCGAGATGGAAGATGTCAGATCGGAGAAACACGGCCAAAGTTGAAAATGTCGACCACGACTCCGTTGACCGCCGCGAAACCCTAGATCGGAATGCCATACCGGACTCGCATCGCCGGACCAACCGCCGCCGCCGCCATCAACACCGCCTGCACCGAAAGAAAAGAGGTCACGAGCACACGCGCACTCAAAGCTTCAATAAAGCTCCCAATTTTTACGCCCTCAGATTGTGGATTGGGACACTCTCCTCTCTCTCTCTCTCTCTCTCTCTCTCTCTCTTATTCAGTTCCTCTCTCAATCCGAAACTTTATTTTTTACTATTTTTTATTTCCCTATAATTTTTAAATGTAGTAGTCTTGGATACGTCACTCGTACAGCTATAAATGCATCTCAATGGTACACGTGGATGGAATCTTTAAATCAAAAAATCTTAATTTAGTAGGCCCCACCCAAATCCAGAATGCACACATATTAAACGGGTGCATTCGGACCATCCACGGGCGCATTTGAACACAGTATTTCAATTTTATAGTAATAGGATTGGTATAGTACGTTGCATTATAGATTGAAAAATCTATAAACAGTCTCAGAGTTGGGATGAGATTGATTTTTTTAACTTTGTATCGAAACTCTTTTCAATTTAATAAATATTATAATGTTACAAATTAGTATAATTTGTTGTTGCCCATTAGTGGTACCGAAAATATATTGCAACAGTGTTCTATTGTTGTGTGGTATGAATTGATTGGATAAGCTCGGAAAGTGTATAGAAAATGATACGATTCCTTAAATTGTTTATTTCATAAAAAGTAATGAATTTCAAGTGATATGAAGACTTGAAGGATATAGTCAACTTAAAAAGGTATGTTATAAATTTCATATCAAATTCTTTCGAGTATGGAATGGTCAAGTACTAATTTGATTGTCGTACATATTTTTGCATCAATAATAGAAATTTCAAAATTCAACCAATTTTACATAAGTAATACTAATGTCATCGTGGTGTCAGAAATATTGATGACATTATCATGACCTCAATAATTATCGAAATTTCAAACTTTATATCATTATACTTTCAAAAATTATCAAGGAAAAAAAAAAAATACATGTTACATAGTCATGCTATAACCATCAAGTGATAAGCATTTGAAACCAATTAACATTAAACTGTATTAATTAGAAATGGGTAGAAAAGTAACATGACAAATTGTAATTACAATTTTCAGAGATTTAAAATTCTCGATAATTCAAGTGAGAGTGGTGTATAGAGTATAATAAGGCCCACGAGAGGCTAGTGTGGGGTCGAAGTTTTCGCCAATAAAACCACAATTTAGTGGTGGGCTGGACCGCGCCAGGATAAAGCCCAAAAATGAAAAACACAGCCACACGTGCTGGTGTGGTATGGACCACGTGTGGGAGGTGATGGGGGGCCCATTGCTGTTCTTATCAATTTCTTCTTGTGGAATGATCCTTTTAAAACAATATCCTTTTTGGAACAATCTTGTTATTAAACATTTGGTGTCATCTCATTG
>JAOTQH010000031.1:4018142-4028979 GCA_025631255.1 Cornus kousa
TAAACAATAACAAAATCTTTAAGATCATTAAAAATTTTGTCCATCCATCTTTGGTAAATCTGTGGTGCAGTATTTAAGCCAAAGGGCATGACAGTCCATTGATAGTGTCCTCTAGGGGTACTAAAGGCAGTTAATGGTTTAGATTTCATTCGCAGTTTGATTTGCCAAAAACCTGCTTTACAGTCAAACTTGCTAAAGATTTTAGCTCCGCGAGTTTGATTGATTAAAACATCTTTTCTAGGAATGAAATAACCATCAAAAACAAGATGTTCATTTAGCCGTTTGTAGTTGATAACCATTCGGGCTTTACCTCGCTTGACTTCACTATGGTTTCTAACCATGAAGGCAGGACTGCTGTGCGGACTTTTGGTACGCTCAATGAGATGCTTTTCTAGAAGATCTTGAAGTTGTGCATCAAATTCTTCTATATCTTTTTTAAGGTAAATCATGGGTTTTACCCGGATGATTACCCGAGAATCCTTTAACTGTAACCTGCAAAAACGAGGACTTCTTTTCCAAAGGTTTAAAGGATTATCAGAGAAATTCTGTCTGAGGATTGGATAAAGCCAATGAGTATCATCAAGAACAGAAATTTCTGTAACTTCTCTTTTTGGGGGAGAAAAGTTAGAATCACATACTGATGCTAAATTTTCCTGGATAAGGATTTCAACAACAGTATTATCTTTTAGGGTTAGTGAAATGGTCTTTTCTTTTAACTGCATAGGCAAATAAGTGAAAAGAAAATTACACCCTAAAATGAAATCACCATGTATAAATGGAAAACATAGTAATTTTGGGATAACGAATTTTTTATCGTTAAGCCAGATTGAAATATCTTTTGCTTTGAATTGAATGATAGTTTGAGGTGCTTCAGCATCAATTCCTTGAACACCAACAGGGTTCTTCATTGGTCGCCATTTATCTGCTGGAATGGCGTTGTACCGGCAGCAACTTGTGGTAGCGCCTGTATCAATAAGAACACAAAGACTATATGGTTTATAGCCTTTAAAGTTTAATATACCATTGATGTAGGTATATTTACGCTTTTTTCCTTGTGAAGGGGCTAGAAGCATTTCATCTCTTCCATGGTGGAAATGAAAAAACTTTGCTGACTGCATGTGATATGTGGAGCCAGGTAAAAAAGGAGCGTTCTGACCAGTTTCAGAAGAAGGGGTTTGTAGGAGAGGAGATATCTCTGGATCTTTCCCTTTTTCTAATCTGGAGAATCTTTTGCGAAAATAATCTGCTGAAGTATGGGCAGAGGATTTTCGTTGTATGGGAAGAAATGATTCCCATCCTTTTGCTGAACGATGCTGAGTGGCGGACAGAGATCGCTGCAGTGATGGTTTTTTCTCTGTATTGGTGATATAGAGATTTGAACCAGAGGCTTGAATAGTAGTCACTGTGGGTTCTTCTATTCTAAGTTGCTTCTTAGGAGCGAGATCGGAAAATAGCCATTGGCGAGGAATTTCAAGATCAGTCCAGTTGAGGAGTTTGGGCTCAACTATGGAATCGAAAGGGCGAGGCTCAAATAAGGTAACCATTTTGGGGTCAACCTTATGGGTGCTCGTTTCTGTTTCTTTGGTGAGTTCGTATAGAACCTTCCATTGAATGCCAAGACTTGGAGAATCATGATCCATTTTGAGGTTTGTGAGCAGAAGCTTGACATGCATGACCTTTTCGATGTTTGGATCGTCAAGGGAAACAAAATAATTGGGGGTCAATTTAAACCACATGATATTATTCACAAGGTTAGACTGAACACCACCAATTAGGGCATCGATAGGATTGTGGAACCTATTATCGAATGCGAGGGCAACGATTGGTTGATCTGTGCCTTTTCGAAATAAAGAGGTTATCTTTATTTGAACTATGCCAATATGGATGTAGCGAGCTTGTGGGAACTGCTTTTTCCATCGGTCAACTTTTTCCTTGTTGAAGATGCTGAATTCTGGCATTCCATTTGATGTGCGGTAATCAACATTTGTATTGCCGCTGAATTGTTCAACTATCCGTTTTTGGAAGATATTGAACACGGAGGTCTTGTAGACTTCATCCTTTTTTAGCTTCTGTAATTTCGCAAACTGGATAAGTTGCTCGTTGCTGAATTGGACTTCTTCTCCAATAACGCTGCTTAGCTTGATATTGGAAGAGGCTTCTTCTTGAGGTGGTTGAGTGAAGTTAATCATGTAGATTTCTTCATCACTATCACTGTCAGAAAAGTACGATGAGACTTCGTAGAGGATATCTTCGAAATCTGAGAGGTCTGATCCATAAACGACACAGAGGTCTTCTGTTTCTAATCGTTTGATCATCTTGGAAGCACTTTTGCCTTTTTGAGGACAATTGGGTGCAATATGACCTGGTTCATTACAGATATAACACTTATAGTCTTTTTTAACTTCAGGTGTGATCCATAAACGACACATATTGTAAGTTTTTATTACTACAGTTCTATATTGATCCCTGTTTACTGTTATAAATCTCATATGCTTGATTACTGTTTAAAGCCCATATTTCCTGTTAATGCTTTGTTTATGTCCTGTGTGACTGTGTTAAAAGCTGTTAAAGGAATCTTTGGTTTTAGGCACCATAACAGAAATCAAGAGGTCTTAAGAACCAGTAACTGTTTCACATGGATCAACATGCCTCTGTAGCCTGTATAAGTAATATAGTAGGGAAAAATACTAATGATTATCTACATATCCCTCATATGTCATATAAAGAATCTAATGAGCTACCAACAGTCGCTGGCAGTATAAACTTTTTAATAGACATGGTTTATGATTGGAAATCACACTTCGATCAAACTATTCATTCGTCTTCCACAAAAGCCGAAACGATGCTCGAAGATCTCCAACAAGGCCTTAGTGTCTTAAATGATAAATTGGAACTACAAGCCCAACTTATCGCAATGACAACTCCCGATCTAAACGATCAAGCGAAAGGTTTTAAGGATCAGATTCACCAAATGGCTATTGATCTAGAAAAACTCAAGAAAGCTAAACTTTCAGATCTTTATCCACCCACTGAAACTGACAAACCTCCTGACCCAGGTAAACCTACTGTTACCCAGCAAGCACCTGGTACTCAACCCATCTTAAAGGTCAAACCCCTTTATTATGGCCATGAAGATATTCTTGTCCTTTCAGAATCATCTTCCTTTTCTTCTTTGAATTCTTCCTTTAACCAAGACGAATTCAATCATATTGTTAATTACCTTGACTGTTTACGCCAAACGTACGTCAAGCCAACGTTATCTTTTGATGAAAGCAACCACATCATCAATCAGATCCGTGAGACCTCTTTGCAACATGAAGATCTCCTCACTCACTTCGGTTACAACTTTAACCTTGACAGTGATATCGAATCTTCCTCATCTGAAGAATACATCAATATTCTTACAGACGACGACGACGACGACGACGAAGACGACGACTCCGAGTTCGTTGACGAAGAAATCGAGGCTGATCCACCTCCTCAGTCTAATCCTTCCACGTCGCAATCAAAGAAACGTCCATCAGATACGGTTCTTGATGAAACCTTTTATGGTAGTTATCCCCCAGAATTAGGTGACTATCAACCGGATCAAATGTTTCCACCCGAACATATGTTCCCTGCTGAAATTGGAGACCCTCCAGGAATCCCAGCATCCACACCTCTTGGAGATCCTACTGTTACCACCCAAACAGGAAAGCAGCCCGAAGAACGAGCCTCTTCTTCTACGTATGATCATTCTAATGTAGCCTCCTACCCTAGCCTTGTTCGAAAAGATGATCTTAATAAGTATCCCATTGCACAGAATGGTACTTATCTCGACCTCACTAATGTCCCTTATCGTGACCATCTTAAAACCATCGATGAATGGGCACAATCCTTTGCCATCCTTGTTAACAACCAAAAGAACAGTTGGCACAAAGATCGTTTCCTCGATTACATTGCAGCAACACTGCAAGGTGATGTTCTTGACTGGCTTAGACAATGGGATCAAACCGACAAAGGTAAAAGTCAGAAAGGAGAACTTCTCAACAACTTCCAATCCATCGATGGAACGTTACGAGGATTTGTTCAAATTCTAAAAGAAGAACTTGTCGGTCACACCGAAGGCGACCTTCTTTCTGAAGATGCAAATTACGCCCTTTCCAAAATCAAGGTGTGTGATATCTGCCGTTAACCCGAGTACGTAAAAATATTCACAAAATATTTTCGCAGACTCCCAGTAGCCAGTATAAACCATTGGTTACCACAATTTTTCCATAAACTACCTAGCCCATGGGATGAACTTGCCACCAAAGGTTACCCCTCTTTCCTTGAACGAATTAAACGTACCGATAACCTCGGATTTCGTATTAATTACGTTTATCGACTGCTCACCGAAAAATGTCTGGATGCGAAAGCCAAAAAACAAGTCAAGCACCAGATCAGCAATACAGCAGAAGGACGGCGCTGTTGTGATAAAATCATGAATGAGCAATGGGAAATTGGTTGTGCACCCACTCGTGCAATCTCCAAGTTTACTCCTCGCCGCAAAAGCAAAGGAAAACGCTTCAAATGGCGTAAATGGAAACCCGGTAAAAAATCCATTGATACGAAGAAGAAGTATGTCAAACCAACCTCTTCAAAGAAAAAGTTTTCCAAGAAAGGATCCAAAAAATCTTCTTCGAAACCACCTGAACTCAAAAAGGACTGTAAATGTTATATTTGTAATGAACCAGGTCATATCGCACCCAATTGTCCACAAAAAGGCAAAAGTGCTTCCAAGATGATCAAACGACTTCAAACAGAAGACCTCTGTGTTGTCTATGGATCAGACCTCTCAGATCTTGATGATATCCTCTACGAGATCTCTTCTTACTCTTCAGACAGTGATAACGATGAAGAAATCTACATGATAAACTTCACTCAACCTCCTGAAGAAGAAACCTCTTCCAATATCAAGCTAAGCAGCGTTATTGGAGAAGAAGTTCAGTTTAGCAATGAGCAGCTTAACCAGTTTGCAAAATTGCAAAAGCTCAAAAAAGATGAAGTCTACAAGACCTCTGTTTTCAACGTCTTCCAAAAAAGGATAGTTGAACAGTTTAGTGGCAATACCAACGTTGACTACCGTACATCAAACGGCATGCCAGAATTCAACATCTTTAACAAAGAAAAAGTTGACCGCTGGAGAAAGCAGTTTCCACAAGCTCGCTATATCCATATAGGAATTGTTCAAATAAAGATAACCTCTTTATTTCGCAAAGGTACAGATCAACCCATCGTTGCCCTTGCCTTCGATAATCGTTTCCACAAGCCTATCGATGCTTTAATTGGTGGTGTTCAATCCAATCTTGTCAATAACATCATGTGGTTTAAACTTACCCCCAATTATTTTGTTTCTCTAGACGACCCAAACATAGAAAATGTCATGCATGTCAAGCTTATGCTCACCAATCTCAAAATGGATCATGATTCTCCAAGTCTTGGCATTCAATGGAAAGTTCTATACGAACTCACTAAGGAACCAGAGACAAGCACTCATAAGGTGGACACCAAAATCGTTACCTTATTCGAGCCACGTCCTTTCGACTCCATTGTTGAACCCAAACACCTCAACTGGACTGATCTTGAGATACCACGCCATTGGCTTTTTGCTGATCTTACTCCCAAAAAGCAGCTTAGAATAGAAGAACCCACAGTAACTACTATTCAAGCCTCCGGATCAAATCTCTACATCACAAATACAGAGAAAAAACAACCATTGCAACGATCACTGTCCGCCACTCAGTATCGGCAATCCAAAGGTTGGGAACCACTCCTTCCCACATCCAGAAAATCCTCTGCACATACATCAGCCGAGTATTTTCGAAAACGTTTCTCTAAAGCCGAAAAGGCCAAAGGCCCACTCGATTCTGAAGTTTCTCCTCTCCTTCAGACCCCTTCCTCTGATAATGGTCAGAATGCTCCTTTTCTTCCTGGCTCCACATATCATATGCAGTCAGCAAAGTTTTTTCATTTCCACCACGGACGTGATGAAATGCTCCTCGCTCCTTCACAGGGAAAAAAGCGCAAATATACCTACATCAATGGTATATTAAACTTTAAAGGCTATAAACCTTATAGTCTTTGTGTTCTTATTGATACCGGTGCTACCACAAGTTGCTGCAGGTATAACGCCATTCCAGCAGATAAATGGCGACCTATGAAGAATCCTGTCGGAGTTCAAGGAATTGACGCTGAAGCACCACAAACGGTAATTCAGTTCAAAGCAAAAGATATTGCTATCTGGCTTAACGATAAAAAATTCGTTATTCCCAAATTACTATGTTTTCCATTCATGCATGGTGATTTCATTTTAGGGTGTAATTTTCTTTTTACATATTTGCCTATGCAGTTAAAAGAAAAGACCATCTCGTTAACCCTAAAAGATAATACTGTTGTAGACATCCTTATCCAGGAAAATCTAGCTTCAGTTTGTGATTCTAACTTTTCTCCCCCAAAAAGAGAAGTTACTGAAATATCTGTTCTTGATGACACTCACTGGCTCTATCCCATCCTCAGACAGAATTTCTCTGAAAATCCTTTAAATCTTTGGAAAAGAAGTCCTCGTTTCTGCAGATTACAGTTAAAAGATCATAGAGTAATCATTAGGGTAAAACCCATGATTTATCTCAAAAAAGATATCGAAGAATTTGATGCACAACTTCAAGATCTTTTCAAGATCGATAGCCATCAGTTGAATCTGGTCTTTTAAACCTTTCGCTTGATCGGTTAGATCTGGAGATTCTGGGTGATAATTTGGGCTTGTAGTTCCAATTTATCATTAACGACACTGAGTCCTTGTTGGAGATCTTCGAGGATGTTTTCAACTTTGTTGGAAGACGAAAAAAGGGTATGATCGAAGTGAGTTTTCCAATCATGAACCATATCGATAAGAAAATTTAAACCTGCAGCGATTGTTGGTAACTGCGTAGATTCTCTAATAGAAAGATGAGGGATGTGGATATAATCATCAGTGTTTTTTCCTACAATATTACATATACATGCTACAGAGGTAGATTAATTTCATGTGCACAGGAAATTACCAATGGCAAATGTGAATTTTCCTTTACACTTATTTCTTGTATCATTTATATTAACCATCATCTACTCTAAACGTTTAAGTGTTCGAGGGGGGTAACTTAAGTCTTTTTATCCTCTACGCCCCCTTACGGTGGCCACATTCTGTCATTAGTGGGTCAGCACATGTATCAATTATAATTATGGGAGGTTGTGCGGTTCTAATACCATATGAATCACCATCTACTCTAAATTGTGAATATATTTTATGTTGAACATGTATGTAATTGGATTCAAGTTTATTGTTGCGTAGTTGTGGTAAATTTTAGTGTTTATATCCCAAGAAGTTCAAGAAAGAAAGATTGACTAATCATGAATGAAGTTTTCCCAAATAGGTTGATCGAGTTTTATACTCATCAGTTGTTTATCCACACAACTATGGTTTCATCCCACGAACCCTTTGTGAAGATAGTGATCCTATGGATGTCCTGATACTGATGCAGGTAGCTTCTTTACAGCATATTTAATCTCACCATAATGGAAGTTATATGAGATCACTTGTTCAGCCAAATTAATAATGATAATATTTGGATTTTTCCTCTTGTATAGGAACCTGTACTGCCTGGTACTTTCCTTCGTGCTCGTGCTATTGGATTGATGCCTATGATTGATCAGGTAAAGGCTTTTTATTGTGCTGCTTAATTTTGTATCTCCAATATTCACAATATTCTATGACTAAATATCGGTGTCTCGTCGAGGGGCTGTTAGAGAGTGGAATATTCAGGCAGGGAAGGATGGACTGGGCAAAAGCTGTCGCGGGGCTCCTTGTCCTATAATTATCTGTTGCCAAAGAAGCTCATAAATTACATGTTTAAAGTTGCTTGATTTCTTCTCATCAGTGTATGACTTAGGTACAGGCGTGGTATCTTAACTTGAACTGTTAATGGTAGGAAAACTCAATTTCATTCCGTAAGGTTTTCATTTGTATCAATTAACCTTTCCCCTGTTAGTTATCTCATTTTAAAGCCTTGAGTTGCCTGATTTCTCCCTGATCATGACCAATGACAAGACATAGAAGGGAATTAGATGATGATGATGCCAAACCTTGGCAGACATAATAATTAACTTATTGAACTTTTTGTTATTTACTCTTTTGAAATTCACTAACAGGCTCGCTAAGTTTCAGATTAGTTTCTATATGTATTCTGTTGATTTTTATTTTTTTATTTTATACCCCCAGGAACTGTAATTAGTAATTACCATTCACTCATTCATAAACTAATATCTTTTATAGGGTGAAAAGGATGACAAAATTATAGCAGTATGTGCCGATGACCCTGAGTTTCGCCATTGCAAGGATATCAAGGATCTTCCTCCACACCGCCTTGCCGAGATCCGACGCTTCTTCGAGGACTGTATCCACTATGCACTTACATGCACCAGTGATTGTTTAACTTATTTGTGTGCACTCATAGATCTTGATCTTTTGGTATTACTGTACGCCCAGTATATTAAAACACACACACAAAAACAAAAAACAAAGGTAATTACCCGGTTTTGGTCCATCAATTTGAGGCACCTGAATGAGTGCACCAGAAACCTTATATTTGAGTTTATTTACCATCTCAGTTGATGTCATTATATAATATGAACAAATTATATGATCTCGGCCATCCGATAAATGTATTACGTATGATTAATCATTCACTTTATCTGCTTGGTTGCATTGCACATCCTTCATTTCTCATGAATAGACAAAAAGAATGAGAACAAATCAGTTGCGGTTGATGAGTTTCTGCCGGCTGATGCTGCTATTGAAGCTATCAAATACTCCATGTGAGTAATCTGAATTTGTTGTACGAAACTGAAGCTTAGTTTCTCGTTTATTCAAATTTTGTTTAAGAATGTATTGTATTCATACACTAACCCTCCAAGTGTCCTCGGTCATTATTATCTTACATGGATGTTTAATTTCGATTGCAGGGATCTGTATGCTTCTTACATTGTTGAAAGCTTGAGGCAGTGATTCGCTCCCAGACCTGAGTTAGCTGTTGCATGACCAATTATCTGAAATTCTGACAAACTTCCGGTGCTTATATATTAGTATGAACTTTGTTATGCGACTGTTATGGCGTTATATGTATTTAAATATGTTTTCGAGTGCTGTATAAGCTTCTGAAAAAATAAAAATAAAATGGCCACTCGGAAGTTTTAGTGTTGTTACAATTCGACAACCGGTGTAGCCTTCCTCATCCATGGCCATTTTAATATTCACGAGGAAAGTTAGATGACCCTTTTGTTCAAGTCATTTTTATTGCTTGATGTGACTTAGGTTACTTGGGGAAAATAGTTGTGAAGTAATAGAAATGCTTGAATTTGTGGTGAAATTAAGAACGTAATTGAGCTCTTGCCTAACCAAGGAAACGTGTGCTTAAAGTTTCATTCATATTACCTTTCGAAAAAAAAAAAAGGTTTCATTCATATTGTTTTGATATATTTGAATTTTTCTTCTTAAATTTGAGACGTGTGATATTGAGTAAGCCCCTTCGTCCGATTATAGGTGGGAATTTTCTTTCAAGAGCAAATTCTGCAACCTCTTCCAATTTATTTTTTTTTGGGCAAGAAAAAAAGCCATATTGCATCTACAAACACAACCATAAACACCTACAAACACAACCACAAATACCGTACAAAGGCAAACAAATCAAGAAGCAAAAAACATAAAAATAAAGCTGGAGAATAAGTCTCTGATTTATTGAGAAACAAGGCAAAATACATTAGTGGACCACCGAGAGAAAAGAGCAACAACGGGAGTGACTCAAAGGTCATGTCATCATCAAGACAATAGCTCCAATGCTGCATCCACAAGGCGCCACCAACTAGGGAAAAATCACCCAAACCCCGCACAAAAAGGTGGGGACACCAAAACGGCAAAACCCGACATAAATCAGATTCACGTCGGGAATAAAACAACAGATTCACCCTATCAAGCTAGCGTGAAACTCACCCACCGAGTGAACTTATTACACCAGGCCGAATTTATTGAGTGGTGGGAGGTAAGGATCGGCACCTCCCCACTCCCATGCAGAAGAGAGAAAACAAGGGAGAGGCGGTTGAGGGTTAGAAAGAGGAGAGAGAAAGAGGTGGGTTAAACTTTTTCAATCTCTTCCAATTATGAATGGGTTTAATATGATTTTGTATTCTGAAATTAATCAACACTGATATGATTGTGAATTCAGGAATTCGTTATAAAAATTGCGTGTATAGATTATATGAGCCTCGTTAGATGCACTGAATCACTTGAGTTCAGAGAGATCCCTCATAGTAAACTTACTAAAAAATAATAATAACTTTGAGAGATTTTGATGACAAAGATTTTTCAGCAAACAGTTAAATTTGATGTTTTTCAGCTTGCATCGGAAATAGAGAACACATTTATGTAATACTAAATGTACTTATTAACCTAAATTTACTATAAATATTACAATTTCAAATAAGAAATGACCTTTCAATAGGTGTTTCTGCTATGATAATTGCATTTGAAAAAGAAAACGAAAAAGAAAAAAAAACGCATATATTCAGTTTTTTAATTACAAGGTGTACTTAAAAGATATTAACCTTTTCTCATGCTTGTAATTTGTAAACAAATACTCTAATTCTGCGTTTGGTACGTATAGGGATGGCAATGGGGCGGTTTGGGGCGGGTTTTCCATTCCCCATCCCCATCCCCGTTTAATTTTGGTGCCCCCAAAACCGCCCCATAACCGTTTAATTTTTTGCCTCTAATCCCCATAACCGCCCC
>JAOTQH010000031.1:4029079-4039865 GCA_025631255.1 Cornus kousa
TGAAAACAAAAAATCGGTGGTGATGGATTTGCAATTCTTCGGATCAAGTTTTGGGTTGATTGCGGTGATGGGTGGTGATGGTTTTGGGTTTTGTTTGGTTGGTTGTGGTTTGTATGATGAAAATTGGTTTGGTTCAGAAGGTGATTGTGGTGGGTTGATGGAAGGTTGTAGGTTGTCCTTGGTGATGATGAAGGTTTGGGTTTGCAGTTTTGCAGGTCTCACCAGACTCCTCAAGAAGGTGAAATCGACGTTAATTGAGGAGGGAAGAAGCAAAACAGATTTTTTTTTTTTTTTTTTGGTAAGTTGGATGCTAGGTGGACTGACATGTGGATTCTGCCAAAGAAATCGGCCAAAATCATCGGTCCCTCTATCACGACCCAATTTGACAATTAAAACTCTTAACACAAATTCAAGTTTACAAATTATTTTTGAATTTAATTGAGAATCGTTTTTCTTAAATTGAGTGAAAAATGGATATACCCTAAATTGATTTTTCTTTTTCTTTTTCTTTTTCTTTTTCTTTTTTTAAATAAAAAAATAAACTTGACAAAAACCTCACACATTCAATATTTTCTTCAAACCAAAAAATGGAATGTCCCCAAATTGAAATCACTGACAATTTTGTATCATTTCTATTTTTGAAAAAAATAAAATAAAAAAACCAACTATACAGGTGTGATTTGTCAATACTTCAAGTATCATGGTAGAAGTTACTGAAGAGAACTACTTTCACGGTGTAGAGTTACCACTGTACAACCCATTCGTTTTACACCTGGTCATTTCTCCCTCTCTCTCTCTCTCTCTCTGTGTCTCTCTATGCTGTGGTCTCCACACTCTCTTCTCCCCCTATTGCTTTACCTTTGCAGCTATAAACTGTAAACCCCTCTCTCTCTCTAAAATCATCTCTCTCTCTAAAATCACAGTTCGATTTCGGAAGAAACAGTTTGTGGAATTGAAGCTCAAAAGATGGGGACGTTGGGAAGAGCAATCTACACCGTCGGATTCTGGATCCGCGAAACAGGCCAAGCCCTTGATCGCCTCGGCTGCCGCTTCCAAGGCAACTACTACTTCCAAGAACAGCGTATGTTAGCAACCTTCTTCCTCTATGTCTAAACCTTCATAGATCCTCGCAATGATCCCCATCATTTTCAACCCTAGAAATACGTATATTTGATGTTTCAGTTTTTCCACATCAAAACGTCATATATTATTTACATTTTAGGGTTCAGTAATTGACTCTTATACACATTAATGCCAAACATTTTGAATTGGTCTTCGATAAAATCTCATATTCCTGTTGCTTCATTGTATGCGCTCCGCATATGCATATATATGTGTGTTTATGTATGTATTAGTTTCATAGTTTGGGAAGATGAGGCATATTTGATATATTTATCAGACAAAGGTATTGGATTGTTGTTGTTAATCCTTTATCTTGCTAATTTTGTTGTCAGTTCAGCAGAATATTGTTGTAGTGGGAAATTCAAACAGAAAAGAGGTGTTTGAGTGCATACGTCCGCTGTCATGCTGAATACTAATGGATTCTTTGTTACCCTTCTTTTGTTTTTACATTTTAGCTTAAGTTTTCTTCACAAGCTAGCGAATAGGAAATACTTGTGGATCGGAGTTGCAAGGGGACGAGAGTGAAAACATGGTTTTGTGTATGCATCTTTTTCTGGTGGTTAATGAACCGATAATGAGACATACTGTGAATGTGTAGTTTCAACTATGGAATGGACGAATGCTTTATTGGTAAAAATCATTGCTTTTGGAGTATGTCATCATATTGGGAAAGTATTTTAATTTACATATGCAACTTGATTGTTCATAGAAATTTCAGAGCTGTTAAATCTTGACAAATATCAGTGACTTTACATTGTTGTACCTTAGCATTGCTTAAGCTATGATTTACTGAGTATTATTATTATTATTTTTTAAAGTCTCCATTTGATTGAATAGAAATTTTTTTTGGAGTTTCACTACTTCAGGATTTCTGAACTTCAAATTGTGTTTATTTGTTTATATAAAGTTCATAGTTAGAGGAGCTAATAGGGAGCTAGATTGCCTGGTGATTGTTGTGAAGAAGCAGACCACTGGTAGAATGATATTTTCTTTTATGGAAAAATATACTGTATGTCAATGGAATATATTGTCTAAAGTTTTTCTTTTATTGCGTTAAAGGTCGTTTGTATTCTCAATATGCTTGAAGGATTCTTCAAAAAGGGATTTTCTAATTTAGTACGAGTGGACTTTGATTTTGTTGGTATGTTTCTTAAAAGCTATGTTGTAACCAAAGAATCTTTATGGAGCAAGACATTTGTTACATGAACTCTTCAAAAGTAGTGAAGTACCCGTGTCGGACACGTATCCCTCGGACATAGGTATTGGATACGTGTCCGACACTTTTGGTTGGACATGTACTTAAAAAGTATATCAAATCATTCAATTACATTATATTATTACTTTAAAATGAGTTAAATGCCTATATTGAACATTATATTTGATAAAAACATTACTTTACTCTAGAAAATAAAATAAAATAATTAATAAAATGAATATTTAGCCATGTCTGTATGTCCTTCTGTTTGGAGATTTAACATGTCCGACGCATGGATACATACCCGTGTCTGACACCCGTACCCGAGTCCATGTAACATTGAGCAAGACTACTGGCAATTTTGGTGAAAAATCTGGACACTGGTTGATTCATATTTTTTTTCTTCACTGAGAGATTTATATTTTGTGTTATGCAAAAATTTCTACATGAACCAATTCTATCAACAAATTTTTCATTTATTGAATGAAAGTTATTAGTATTCTCAATTTAGCTGCCGGATTCATCAAGATGGTTAGGAACACTCTGGTGTAACCAAATATATGTGTGTGTGTGTGTGTGTGTGTATATATATAATTGCGTCCTCTTTTGTGCCAACCTTTTTTCTTAAATCTACTTTTGCATCATTAATCATAATTTTCCTGTTAATGTTCTTTATGTTGAATTGGATATTATGTTGTTTCTTGTTTATTGATCACACTTGTTAATTTGTTTTATAACATGCTGGGAATCTATTTTAATGTATTATTCTTCTAACTGTTATTTCTTTTATTTAGTGTCGAGGCATCGGACACTCATGAACATATTTGATAAAGCTCCTGTTGTTGATAAGGATGCATTTGTGGCTCCTAGTGCTTCTATCATTGGGGATGTTTTGGTGGGCCGAGGTTCTTCTATTTGGTATGGATGTGTTTTGAGAGGTAAACTGCACCAAAGTCAAGCTTGGTAATGCCTTTTAGAACTCCTATTTAACTTCCAGCCCATCAGCAGCAGTTCAGCTTTTGAGTTTCTTTTTTATTTTTCACAATGATGTTTTTAAATGACTGAAGTGCAATCTCAAATCGTTGAATCACTTATTTATAATATTATGCGGATTATGGGCTTCTTATTTTCATGACATGAAAATTATAAGCATGATGGTTTTAGAAATTATAGGATGACAATTGGGGGTCTAACTTCAGAGCTCACTGAGATTCTAAGAATCACAGTGTATGAATTGGGTTCTAGAACTGTAAATTTTGAATCAAGGATTTGTCATGGAAATGAAGTGGGAAACTTTTTGTTGTAGGCAGGGGGGCAGGATAGGTGGGCTTTGGGCAGGGTGATGATTAAAGTTGTTTTTAAGAGGCCTTAGTTCATGGTTCGGGAATACTTCTTCAAATTATGCTACACAATTTTGATTAACTCCTGCAACTAGAACCTTCTGCAAAGTGCAATCTTCTCTTTAAACCCAGTTTATATAATGCAGCATGCTGCTGTCCCTGGTAATGGTGAAACAGACAGTCAATTATGCTTCAATCGCAATAAGAAGCTTAGTTTGGTTCTAGTAATTGATTACTTCACTACATTCTATAACGCAACCTAGACAGGCAATATTCTTAATTTTTTCTGCATATAACCTTCTGCAAGGAATTCTATGTGCAATTGCATATTCTGAAGTTGTGAACTGAAAGATCTCAACCTGTGTGTGTATTTTCGGAAGGTATCATAGATGAGCATCTATGAAACCTGGCCATCCTCTTCAATAGTTTAGACATTTAATTGGTGATGGCAAAATGATGCCAAGAGAATTCAATATGAAGGGGAGCTTGCTATATGATTAGAGAGAGGGCCTGGAGCTATGAATAAGAAAAAGGAGTGGGTATTTAAATTATCCCAAATGGTCCTGGTATTTTAACAATAACAAAGAGAGAGGAGATGGAATGTCATAAACAACAAAAGAAGATGGTTGAAGACTCTTGAAGTTATGGTTATGTGCTGGATGCCGAAAATGTGGCAAAACCATGAAAATGGTACTATGTTGGGGGCAGAGGTTGCAGTGATGGCCACTATGCAGAACGCTTGCAGTATTCTAATCTTATTTTCTTTGTTTAGCCGAAGCTGATGTGTGGCCTGTTTGGTTTTGGTTTTGATGCATATGGATTGTGGTGTACTCACTATTTAATTGAATTATTTGCTTCTGGAAAATAAAATAAATTAGCAGTTCAAATGAAATGATGCTGCACCCAGTATTTGCAATTTTTTTTTTCTTTTTCCCTCAAATTCTTTCTCCAGATGATTGCAACTATATGTCACCTCTCCCCCCTCCTCCTTCCCCTGAAACACCTTGAACAACATAGGAGAAAACAAAGCTGCCACATGCATGTGCTTTCATATATTGTTCTTTGTCTGAATGTGACTACTGCGATGCAGGTGATGTCAACAGCATCAGTATCGGATCTGGAACAAATATACAAGACAATTCTCTTGTTCATGTAGCCAAATCTAATCTAGCTGGGAAGGTTTTGCCAACTATTATTGGTGACAATGTTACTGTGGGTGAGTGATTTTCAGTCAAGTTTTAACTGATGTTGATTTGGTCTTTGAGTGAATTTTTAGTATGCATCTTGCATTACAATTTTTAAGTTGAACTGCACAGGTCATAGTGCCGTTTTGCATGGATGCACTGTTGAGGATGAGGCATTTGTTGGTATGGGAGCAACCTTGCTTGATGGGGTTTTTGTAGAGAAACATGCTATGGTTGCTGCTGGAGCCCTTGTGAGGCAGAATACGAGGATCCCCTGCGGAGAGGTTTATAAAACACATACATGAATTTTGGGTGTTCATTTTGCCCGAATGCCTCTATATTTAAAGAGCTACAAATATTTTCAGTATCTTGTTTTCACATGAATCAAAATGAAATTTTGTTTTGATATATACAGATATGTGATACATACACATATATATAATGTGAGATATTCGGGCCATATTGCTATAGCATAGCAAACTATGTGATATATGGGTTTTCTTATTTAATGGTTTTTGCTCTTTTTTGTGTCATTCATGAAGGTATTGTGCTGAAAAGGTTCTCATTGAATAGATTTATTCAAGTGTTAGGCTTCAAAATTTTCTGAACAGATACTCCTACTATCTGTTTGTCTTGTGCATCCCTTCCATTGAAGAAATTCAGAACCAAATTACAAATTTCTTTGGCCAGGGTGAATAACTTCTTGGAGATTTGAGTATTTTCTAGGGTTTTGAAAATTCCAAGACTTCATTTTTGTCCACCTTGCTAGTTTATTAATGGTCTTTGATGGCACAGTTACTGAAGTTAATATCCTAGGTATATCCTAGTAAAATGACTGTTGGGATATGGGTCGAACAAAGTCTTATTAAATGTGGATGAGTGTTTGTATCTGACTTGAAATGGGCAAATGGATTATATTTAGTTGTCTAATAAGTGATTTTTAAACACAGGTGTGGGGAGGCAATCCAGCAAAGTTCCTGAGGAAGCTCACAGAAGAAGAGTTGGCCTTCATCTCCCAGTCAGCCACAAATTATACCAACTTAGCTCAGGTTCATGCAGCTGAAAATGCCAAGAGTTTTGATGAGATCGAGTTCGAGAAGGTGCTCCGCAAGAAGTTTGCGCGCCGAGATGAGGACTACGATTCAATGCTGGGTGTTGTCCGTGAAACACCTCCGGAGCTTATCCTTCCTGATAATGTCCTACCAGATAAAGCACGGAAGGCTTCTTAAAGAGAGTTTCCATGTTAGGTATTTCCTCTTCGGATCCGATGATAATGGATATTTGTTGCTATGTTTTGATTTATGGAGAACGGCTGCTATCCGTTTCTAATAATATATGGGGGCCTGGACAAAATTTAAAAGATCTAATTATTGTATGCATTTCTGGCATATGGCTTGGCTCCTCTTTTGTTGTCAGACACTTCCATCTCGTTTCTTGAGGTAATTTTATATTAGAGTAGAACAGATATTTGCATGTTTTAGTCATCCAGAAAGGTCTAATAGATCTGTACTACAGCTCAAGTGCTTTGATATGTATGACCAGAAATAAGAATGTGAAATCAGAGTTTTTTCGGAGCATTTCTATTTCCTTACGAGCAGCTTTAGTTTATTCACCCCTATGCCCATTCTTGGCCACCAGTTTATTATGGTGGATTGGCGTCTCGCTGAAAATGTTGCACACAGACAGTAAGAAACTGAGCTCAAGTGGCAAACTAATTTTTGTAATCATTTAAGAGTAAAAATGAAAATGTAAACAGACTCTCGAATGGTATTTCAAAAAGATAGATCGCTGACAGAGGTTTGTCATGGTTGTGGATCTCTCTCTTCTAAAGAAAAAAACAGTGAAGAAATATACTGCTGACAGACTGGACTTAAGTATGAGGTAACCCTTTATTTGATACTACATTTTCCACTGCTCCGGTTAATCAGAGTAAGAATGGTTATTGTTTATGTTACTGATTGATTTTCTTGCTAATGTGTCTCTGTTTTAAGGAAAACCTTTAATTGCTGGTCTGCTCTCATTTTTTATTCTTATAACACATAGCCTACTGGGAATGTAATGGATGTGTCTTTCTCAGGTCAAGGCTACAGAAGATCGACTATCATATTGATTATATTTCGTTTGTGTTTTGCATTCACTTATAGATATAATAGCGAAACTTATATACTATGCATTCTAGCTAGACACAAATTGATTTAGGTACTATTCAACGTGGTTGCAGTAGATGCTGTTCTGCAACAGTGCCCTTCACTCATGAAGGGAATAGCCCTTAGCAATTGCAGGAACTTTTAGTGGTACCTGTTATGATTGAAATTTAGAAGAATTGCTAGTGACAGTTAAGAACATTGGAAGGTGTGATACCCCTAACGTGACTTGTCTCCTCTAGGCTCTAATGGCGCAGCAGAGTGGACATGATGCTGTTCTCCATATAGCAAAATAGTGCCTGCAGGACACAAGGGGTCGAGTGTGATAGATGAAATGATTATGGTCTCAACTGTGATGATATAGCAGACAGTCAGTTTGTTGACAAGAAAACAAATACCCTCTCCGTCCCATAAAAAAGTATTACTTTTAAGGAACCGTGACTCTCATAAATTGAACTGACACGATTTTTTAAACAGGACATTTATTGCGGGACGGAGGGAGTATTTATATAGAAGTATCAAGCATTCAAAGCGTGTGAGAGCAACTCCAATGGATTTCTATTTTCAAAATATGGCATGTGGGTTTAAAATGGACTGTCAAAATATAACTTTGTCAAGCCAAATATAATAAAATATATAGTTGTCAAATCTGTTATTGCTTTCTTACTTCTCTCTTTTCTCTTGCATGGGCTGCCAATTTGGTGTTGGGCTTTTGTATATATATATATATATATATATATATATATGTCAATTGTACTTGTATGTATATATTTATATATATGTCATTGTTTTATTTATATATTTTTAATAAGGTAAATAAGTTAAATAAAATACAAACACTCAAAAATAAAATAAAAAATAATAATAATGGTTGTTGAAAATTGTAGCATTTTGGATGAAATACACTATTGAAGCAGAATTATTAAAATATAGCATTTTGACACTATAGCTGCTCTCAAAATATAGATTTGACATGCAAAAATGGCTTTTGAAGATGGTCTGAGTAAATTTTACCAAATCAGCTCCACGGCTAAGGCCACATATATTTTGCGAGATGTTTATTAATTATGAAAGTGCAAAACGCTGTCACAAATTTTGTACAGTTGTGACAATACTTTCCATTTAACATTCATCTCTAATTCATCTCACACTTGATACACTCACAATTGAAACATATATTTGAACTGAACATCACAACAAATAAATTAGTATGAATTGATGGTCAAAGTGGTTATAAACAAGTTTCAAAATGAAAGTTCCAAAAAGTTTCATAATTTCTTTATTTTGAGTGAAGTATATATCGAAAATGTTAATTGTCATGTTTTTTTTCATATTCAAACAACATAGTGTTCGGACATACTTCATATATTTAATGTACTATTATTTTTTTTTGATGAGTTGAGAGATGAAAATGCTAAAACTTTATGGTGAAAATTTTAGTGTGACAATATTGTTAAGATATGGGAAGAAACTAGAATAGTTAGCACATGGTAATAATTGGGGGAAAAAATCAAATCCAAGCAGGCAGTTCGCATGTCTTTGTATTCCAAGAGAAATGACACTAGTTTAGGGTGCATGTATGTAAATCATATGATTTAACAGTATTTGAGGTCTAGAGTAGCAGTTTGGTCATTTCAACAATATTGATAAAACCATTAAAAAAATTGAATAATAGGAGTTTGTTGGGATGACAGTAAATTTTGGCACAACTGTCTGAAACAAGTCGGATCAAAAGTTCGGAGAGAACACTTCCACAGTTTATGCTTGTCGCAGTTCATATCAATCTCCATAGGATACGCGCATTTTAAATGTGCGAGACATATGACATTGTTTGTTGAGGTGGAATTCAAAATATATATATATATATATGACCAGATGTATATGATTCACTCAAAATTTTAGACAATGAGCACACCAAATAAATTCCACTATTAAAGGAATATAATGAAGAATTTCTCACAAACTTTTGTGTCAACACAAAATCAATCGACAATTAAGAATCTCACAATTCTCACACAATTGTCAATTTCACAAGGATTTGGACACCAATTACTTTGTGACTCACACCATCACACCCCCTAAAGTCTAATAAATGCGAATCGGTGAAAAATTGACAAGTCGACTCGGCTATTTGACGACCCAAAAAGAGATTAGGGTTGGCACAAAAAGGAACCTAACTTGCCTAACAAGTCTAACCTTTTGACTCAAAAATTAATTAGGAACTAATTTTCACAAATCTTCATCACAGATAAACTTGTTTAGAAAAAAACTTTAATCAGTTCAATTGAGATTATAATCACGTCTAACTAATTCAAGAAAAATTTGGAACCAGTTCAATTGTTGTTACAATCATGTCCAACTCATTCAAAAAGAAAGTTGAACTGGTTCAATTTGTTCAATAACTAAAATTTCCATCTGACTTATAATCCTTCCAAGTGAAATAACCTCCACAACCTCAACATGGTCGTTGTTGTGCTTTTGCAGCATTCAAATGGTAGAAAAAACTTGCTAGTTAGTTGTTAAAGAAATCCATATGCCTATGACCCATCATGCTTTTTTTGCATGTTAATTGCCATACTTTTTGCTTATGCAAATAAAATGCTTCTGGGATGAACATCAACAGTATCGTTGATTATACAGGCTCGATTTTAAGGGAGATTTGAGTTCTATTAATATGAAAGAGATTTGAGTTCAATCTAGTGTTATTTTTTTCTGTTACATGGGTTGACATAAAAAAATATGTATTTATGTAGGAGTATTTCTAACAAGAGCAGAAAATACAAGAGGGGCCAGCACACCAAAATAATAATAATAATAATAATAATAATAAAAAGCCTGAGGTAGAGATAGACAATCTTGTATGTATGTATATATTTTCTTTTACTCGGTCTAAAGTCCCAACTTCCATTTAGGGGTGTTCAAAAAATTCGATAAACCGAAAAATCGAACCGAACCGTACTGAATTGGGCGGTTCGAGCTATTTGTATAGCGATTTGATCCGGTCCTAGGCCTAAAATTAAGGAACCATAATTTTTCGGTCCGGTCTTGTTTTAGGGTTGTGCTGGACCAGACCAGCCCTGACTGAATCCGAAACCTAAATCAATTAAAGCTCTCACGTGCCTCTTTTCTTTCTTTTGTTCTAAAAAAAGGTCAAATTTCTCTTTTCAAATATATCTCAATTTTCTTTCCTTTCCTTCAAATATTTCTCAATTTTCTTTCTTTTTTTCTTCTTAAAAAAAGAAAAAAAGAAAACATTGATAACATTGATATAATACGCCCAAAAAAAAAAAAAAACTCTGCCCTTTCTAAATTAAAATAAAATAAAAAGCAAATCAACTGAGACCGACAAACCGAACCGAACCAAACCGGTTTATCGTAGTTTGGTTTGGTTCCATGAACATCATGGTTCGGTCTGGTTTCAAAAATAGTAGAACTATTATAAATAGTTTAACCCTTAAATATTTCCAATAGATGTAAACCGGACCGAATATTTAACTCTATTATTAAATCAGAACCACTCCTATTTTTTAAAAGTAACTTCACCAAATATTTAACTCTATTATTTTGTTATTACAAAAAGGTTATGAGTATTTAAGTAAGCTCAAATACCCCCATCTCTATGTGCCCGTAGCACTTCCATTATAAAAGATTTTACAAAATCATAATACCAATTAATATTGAATTAATCTATAAAAATGACTCTATAAGAGGATCGATCACACATGAAAAAGAAAGAAAAAAAAAAAAAAAAAAAAAAACCCTAAATATAGATACAATTTTATTATTAAATCCTTGACTTAA
>JAOTQH010000031.1:4039965-4055140 GCA_025631255.1 Cornus kousa
AATAGAGTTCAACAAGAATTATTGTCAATTTTTCTAAAGAATTAAAACATTTTTCTATGACAATCATTAATTGCCACATCAGGTTTATATCAAGTAGAAATTAGTCGTTAAATATATCATTTTTCTTTTGTGTATAATAATAACATATACTCCATCATCCCAAAAAGAATGTCATGTTTAAGTTTTTATTGAATTAGCCCACTAAATATCAAATGCACTAAAATCATCTAATAATTTATTCATGTTTAGAAAACGGTGACTTAGAAGGAATGAGTAAATAAAGATTGAATTTAAAAATTATGGACCTATGGCAGGGAGTTTAAAAATCAGACAACTTGGATTATTTTTACATAAGTGAAGAATGATCGAATTAAGTACAATATTCCTTAAATTTATCTCCAATCCTCTTTCATTCCGGTTAGATAGACATCCTACCGAACCTCTCACTTGCCATTCTATCAAATAATTTCATGGTACGGAATGACAGTTATCATTCTTTAGTATATAACTATAACTATATATATATATATATATATATTGTTGTATGTATAGTATAGATTGTCTAGTGTAGTGTCGTTGTCCAAATCTTTCCACCATGCATGAGGCATGCACATTGTATATACATCCATCTACCTTTTCTTTTTTTAGTAAATTGTCCATCTACTCCCTTCAATGATGACTTAAAATTGAAAAATCAAATTGTGATACCTAATTTTGTTTGCAAATTAATTCCAGCAAACTCTTGTTTTTTGAAATTGGATTTTAAAAATAGCGGACAAGGCCAATTCAATCATAAGGGTGATATTCCGTGTCATGTAGGCTGTAAGATGTTGATATATACTAAATTATGAATGCAAAAATTAATTTGAGGTCCCAATTTGGACCAAAGTATCCCTACTCCTATGAGTATCAAAATGATATTATGACAAGTTATTAATTTCTTGATGCATACTGATTAAGTTACACAACAATTTATAAAAATAAAGTTTAAATTAACACATAATGTCCGTGTCACATAGGTTGTAAGACGTTGATGTATACTAAATTATGATACAAAAATTAATTTGAGGTCCGAATTTGGACCAAATTATCCCTACTCGTATGAGTATCGAAATGATATTATGACAAGATATTAATTTCTTGATGCAAACTGGTTAAGTTACACAACGATTTATAAAAGTAAAATTTAGATTAACACGTAATGTGATCGATAACATTACATATATTTTGCATTAGAAATTATATGTATATAAGAATAGCCTAAAAGGTGAACTAAAAATTTTTGATTTCCCAATTTATTTATTTATTTATACTTTTTTTACAATAAACATTATACATGAATAATTTATTAATTAAATTACTGGATAATATTCGTTGAAAAATTGTACTCCGTAATTGTTGTTTTTATTCTTCCGTTACTTTCGGGCATAATTCCAAAAGAGGCAAAGTCTACAACCACTCAAACAATGAATTTTATATTGAAAAGTTAGATGATAATAAAAAATGAATTTTATAAAATGATATGATTGATCGGTCTTTGCTCATTATGACAAAAGACCATCAATGTGGCTTTTAATTATAGAAGACAATCCCTCTGGTCGAATTCCTTGCTTAAGTTTTTGGGTGATCTTTTATCTCCTTTATGTTTCAGTTTATTAATATGTATACTAAAATTTAATATACATGAATTTTACTTTGTTATAATTGTCGTTCTTAATTAGTACATGGTATGCTATTGTATTTCAAAATTGTAAAATAATTCTTAATTTTATGATTTTTTTTATTAATTTTAAATTTTTTTATGTTTGTGACATCTTACATTATTTAGGGAAAGGTTTGATTACTTTTATGTGTATATGGACACCCCTTAATTATGTAGACAAGATTTGAGCAAAACTGTGAGTATCAATTTGTAAAGCAAATAATATTTGCACAGATTAGGCGAGTCGTGACAAATTGTATCAGAGTCAATCCCCAGTCAAAAATGGGGGATGACATTATATGTGTGGACGCCCATCTTCTTATCCATATAAACGCATTTTGAGTAAAGTAATGAGTGTTGTGAAAAAAGTATGAAAAGTAGACAATATCTACACCAGTTAAATGAGTCGTGACAATATCATTACGCTTGGTATTAATCGTGAGTATCAAAGGAAGAATGCTCAAAACAAATTATATCTGTCATGTGGTGCGAGTCATTACAATATCTCTATGAGTTGGATGAGTTGTGGCAGTTATTAACACATTTTTATAATTAAAAATGATCTCTTGCACATAAGCAGACAAAAAACTTTTTCTACCGCTAATATATCCAAAGTTAGATATGATTGAAGTGTACAAGATTATAGTTACTCACCGGAGTACAATAAATATCCATGTGTGTGTTTATTTCATAGTTCGTCGTATCATTCAATACGTGATTTATATTTTTCAATTTATATTAATTTTGTCCGAATAATGCTTACACACGATTGTGATCAATATTACAAACCATAATATATATATATATATATATATATATATATAGTGGGTGAATCTGTGTGTGTGTATATATATATATGACTTATTTGAGCCTAAAATTTGAAAATGTGGTACAAAGTTTCCCACCAATCACCATCACGGCTAATCACCGCCTACACTAGTCATTCTTCTGCGGGGCCTCTCACGCCGATTGTTCCCACACCGGGCCCAAATGATCACCGCCTGGTTCAACCAATCATTCATTTTCTTATTAAAAATATATAAAAAGACAAACATTCTGTACATATAATTTAACTTACTTATTATATATTAAAAAAAAAAAATGTTATAATAAGGACAATTTAACGTAACCATTCATGAGTTCTTTATACTTTAGGTATAAAGAGTAAGTAACATGTCCATTGTCCTCAAGTATTTGTCTTATAAATATTTATAGATGACATGCAAAGATGAAACACTCAAAATTCCATATCAATATGAATAATTCAATTATTTTATCACTTCAATCTTATACCATCAGGGTTTAATAGCGAGTCGAAAATGAGTGCAAGAGTGAGAGCGGAACACAAAAATAATAAAATTTAAATCATACAAAATGAAACGTAAGACCAAAACTCATTTAGAAAAATTGTAGGATTAACGTAGCAATTCACTGTTTTTTTAATTAAAAATAATAATACAATCATCATTAAAAGTAATGTGGTGGAATTATTTTTCAAAATATTATAACAATACTTTTAAAAGACAATTATATGTCATTTTTCCTTTTTATTATATTAATGTATTTTAAGGGTTAAAACCATAATTTTAGATTGATTCGAAGTGGTTTAGCTGACCATTCAAGGATCTTTTATGTATTTAAAATTGTTAACTACTGGACTCTACTTGTCATGTCACTTGACCGAACAGCAAAAGTCCAACAACTCTAATATTTAAGTATGTTTACAAATTCGGTCTATGTAACAAAACTCTTTTAATATAAATTAGAGTAATACTACACATAACAAAGAGCATGAGTAGTCTTAAATTTATTACTGGATTGAGATTGTTTTTATCAAACTTAGTTCGGTTCGATACTTTTCTAATTCGATTCCAATTTTAGAATTAGAAAATCGTTAATTTATGGTTCAGTTTTAGTTCTAAATCCAATAGAATCGAGCCGTAAATTAAATATATATATATATATATATATATGTGAATAATTAATCTGAGTCTCGAAGACCTATTTTGTACTTTCATCGTGAAAGCATTCACGCTCCGTTTGTTTGGATGTAAAATATTTTTTTATTTTTTGATCCTTGATTGTTTTAAAATACTTATGAAGAAATAAAATATTTTTTATGTCATATATTCTAATATTAGCATAGTTGTGAGAAATTTGATACTAGTTTATTTTATTATATTAATTATTCCGGAGGTTCTTGAAATTTACCAAAGGGTCTTTGGCCTGATGGTATAACTTCCTCATCTTCAAAGAAGAAGGGAGTAGTTCAAGCTGGGAGTGGGGCAAAAAAGTATGTATGTGTTTGCTTTACCATTCAAAGAAAAAAAAAAAGAAAAAAAAAAAAAGAGGTTCTTGAAATTTCAAAACCATAATTCATATTCAAACCAAATCATTTGGTTTATTCCGGGGTGTTGCACCCAAGTTTTCATGGCTCTTGTAATGGGAAGGTGTTACAAGGGATCATTTGTTTCATATTGAATCCGGATGAAAAATAAATGAGTGAGTATGCAACATTATCCAATAGTTTGAGTTTTTGAGTAAATGAGCAAGCGTCCACCTGTTACAGTTGGTGTCAAAACCAGACCCAATTTTTGATCCGATGCTACGCCAAGCGCCTAGCCCGGAAGACGTTCGGGTAAGCCACCCCGGTTAACAAGGTGGTCCAACCGCAAAGAGTACGTTGCTCAAGCCCAACAGCTTGAGTTTTTGGATAAATGGGCAAATACCCACCTTTTACAAAAGGGTATTTTAATATTGAGTCCTCTATTTAGCTCGATAAATAAAAACCTAATACAACATCTAATTTATGTGACTATTTATGTATCAAATATACTAAGATTCATATTAAAATATAAGTTGTAACTATTTAGAAAGTTGTAGTCTTTTTTTTTTTTTTTTTTAGGTTTCATCTAATATCTTTGTTAGTCGATCAAAGTGTCAATCAATGTATGTCAAATTATGTATTTATTATATATATACATCACATTACATATGTGTAAGAACTCGTGAGATACTTCAAACATCTCCTATATATAATTAGATTGTATTTCCCTAGTTATGTAGTGTAAAGAGAGAAATTCACGCGGTCTGATACGACACCGTTTTTCTACAAAGAAGAGAGTAGAAGATTGATGAATCTTGACGACACCGTGTGGTGCCTGCCAAGAGCTCTCCGATGATCAAGTCAATCACTGGAGGTCTAAAAGAAAGGCAGACATTTAATAATCGTTTTTTGTCGAACCTTTATTGACGGGTAGGATCTTATTCTTATAGCCGCTCTCCCTCAGTTTATTTGCGAGATTAAAGGAGATCCGTTTGTGTAAGATCAGAGGAGATCCGTTTGTTGCTAGATTTGTCGGGATATGATTTACCTCTTTGACTTTTTCAAATTGTGCCAATGTTATCCGTACCCTGTTCAACTGCCATCTTACTTGATAATGGAATATTATCATTCTTATCCAATGGAAATATCATTATTGGCGGCTGGTCGATACTTAGTTGCCTCTATTGATAGGTTAAGGTATGTTAGGTTTATTTTTCCCTATCATGTAATATAAAATATTATGTCTTTAATTATTAATTTACACCCATTACTTTGATAGGTATTTCTTAATTGTTATAATGATCAAAACTAATAATCTATCCGACTCCCGAAACAAAAATAAGAAAAGGAATTTAAAAATAAAAAATAAAAATTTGCAAAGTATTGAAAAATTGAAAAAATATTATAATTTTTGTTGTAGATTTAGTACCAATCAAATTCTTATATTTGAGTACCATGAAACTGGCTGTGAAAAAAGAAAAAAAGAAAAAAAAGTGATACAATCATAAATGGAAAACTTAAAAATAAGGAAATGAGCTATGAAAAACTAAAAAATAAAGGAAAAAAACGAGACGTATTTTATAGAAACAAATAAGAGTAGTAATTATGCCTATTTAAGTTAAAATTCTAAAATAACCAAGTCATATTTCGATTTTAAATCGAATATTAAAATTATCAATAATATCATTTTTCTTCCATAGCTGCAGCATTATTTTATATATATATATTTATGTTGTAAATCGTGACACTAGAGAAGAGAGTCACAGCAACAATTATGAGGTGCACTTCACGGTAGACCTACTCCTATTTTTTTGTCCAACATTTATCAATGATGCTCAAAACAAATATTGTACCAAGTTTCAAAAAATGGAAAAAAGTCCTCTTTCGTCATTTCAACAAAATTCCCACTTCAATTCCCATCGTGCTCCCCTCACTCTCTCTCCCAGTCTTCCTTCTTCTCCTTTCTGACTCTGCAAACTCTGTAGAGAGAGAAAGTGAAAGCAGGTAGTGAGAGAAAACAGACAAAACAAAAAATCCTAGAGAGAATAATCCATTCTCATGGAAAATCTCTCGCACTCTCTTTCCCGGAAAGCTTACAATGCCAATGGCTTCGCAACTCAGACCATCTACACCGACGTTTTCAGAGGCCCGCCCAAGTTCGGAGCCTCCACTCTCTCTCCTCGGGTCGAAGACTACACTGAGATCTTCGGTAGCTTTCGCACCTCCCGAGCTTCGTCTATCCCCATTCTGGATCTTCCGGTGGTTCAAGAATCGGATGCTTCTTTCGACGTTCGGAGCTTTGACTACTCTCAAGTTTTCGGCGGTTTCAACGGCCTAGATTTCGCCATCTCTTACCAAGAAGATTTCAGCAAATCAAACAGTGGAGATGATTCGTCAGACGATGCTTGGTACTGTACTTGTACCTAATGCTTCATTTATTAGACTTGGAAATGTCAAATTAATGTTTATTTTGTTTTCCTAATTCTAATATCTGTCAGTTTTTAGTATCTAATAGTAGTAGTCCTTTTGCGTACCTTTTTTTTTCAAAAAAAAAATTTCTTTATTTATTATTATTATTATTTTGTAGAAGTACATGTACAGTTTTTTTTTATTTTGTAGCTAATTTGTGGGTTGAAATACTCATATTTGAGCTTGACTACGAATTGGGTTTTGAGTATATTTTTAGCTTCGGCTTCAAGATATAATATATGTTTTTTTGTCAAAATTTTATCTCTATGCTGAACTTTGGTTGCTTTGGAATTGGGTTTTTGTAGAGTGATACAAGCTTCAAAAAATTTATATACTAGATGGATTTTCAGATAATTGATAGTTATTCATGTGACGGGTGTAAAAATGGCGGATAATTTTTTCTCCCTCCCCATAATTTGAAGTGGGAAAATAGGAGGCAAGGTAGATGATGAAAGAGTGATTTGAAATAAGCTGGTTTTGAGCTACTAGTTCAGTTTCTGGAACATTGTATAACACTATGAGATTTACAGTGTCCTGTATCACTAGAAATGGAGGGAGAGGTTAGAATTTACTGAAATTCGTATTCTTTTAATATATAAAGAACTCATCAACATAGCATCTGGATGCTTAGGTTGCAATTTGCTGCTACTGGGCATGTCATTTTGTGGCTCTTAACTTTGTGGTTCTTAACTGATTCCATTATGGCTGAGGTAGAAATTTGATCATTCAATTTCATCTAAATGTTTCCTGGATACAGGACTCCAGCTGCAAGTGGATCGTTGTCGGATGAGTCGGATCCTTTTGTCCTTGGTGAAAATAATCAAAGCTCGTTAAATGAGGACTCTGGCGAGTCATCTGTTGAATGTAAGCAGTTCAATATATCATATAGCAAGGCCAATCAAAGATACAAGGAAGATGTGGCAAATGGGATGACACATGTAACTCAATTACATGCTGTTCCTGGATTTACTTATGTAGTTAATGGAACTTCGCAGAAGAAAGAAGATGAGATTCCACCTTTAGAGGTACTTGATGATCTTGATCTCAGCATGGATTTTAGCAGGGGAATGAAGGAAGGAAAAGTATTCAGAAAAACTATGTCACTCCCCCCAAACTGTACTTCCAGCATGCAGACATTTGGAAGTGATCACAAACTTCCGAAAGGATATGGAAAAACCAATTCTTCTCCTAATGAGCCCTTTTTAACTCTCTCTGATATCAGCCTCAGAACTCGGCCCTCTCATTTGCCACCACCCTCAAGGCCACCACCTGCTTTATCCATGAAAGAGGGGGATTGTGATAGACAGAACTCAAAACTCACTTATTCTAAAAGTTATGCTTTCGAAAGAAAGGCAGATGATGGTTCTCCACCTTTCCTTGATGTGGAGGTAGATGCAAGTTCATCTGCCGTGGCCTCTGCTGCGGCTATGAAAGATGCAATGAAAAAGGTTCAAGCAAAATTAAGAAGTGCAAAAGAACTAAAGGAGAGAAAGAAGGAGGGTCTTCAATGCTGTATGAAGCTGGGCTTGAAGAATGATCTAAAAGACGAGGAGGAAAAGCCGAACAAGATTTTGAATGGATTGAACAGTTTTAAAGATGTGAGAAAGCAGGGAACATGTGAGAGTGAATGCAGCGAAATGGAAGCCTTTGCTGGGGACGAAAAGCCAAAAGTAATGAAGTCGAGCCAGGTAGTTTCAGATTACATAGAGGGGGAAAGAAATATGAACCTAGGTAAAAAATATGCAAAGGAAAAGCATGGGAAGGAGTTTAGATCATCTATAGCATCTCAAAGAAGTGAAAGAACTGTTGCATGGAGAGAAGGAACACAATTTTATGAAGTTGTTGAGACAGATGAACCCAAAACAAACATTGAGCAGGCAAAGGATGAAAAGATTTCCGTGCAAAATAAACAGGTTCATGAGCAAGGGCAGGAGAAAAAAGCAGCCAAGGGAGCACTTGTGTTGCAGAAAGAGGGTAATAGGAAAAGTAAAGCAGCCAGGGATGCTCACATATGGAAGGGCAGTGTGAATAAATTAGAAGTGGCTGAAGGGGCTTGTAAATTGGATGAAGACAAGGGGATGTTAGAAGCAACTAGAGAGTCGTGCTTGAAAGGGCAACATGGGAAGAAAGTAGAAGTGGCTGAAGAGGTTTGTGGACAGAAACAGAATGTGAAGAAACCTACAATCATCCAGCTGCAAGGAGACATTGAGAAGATACTAACTGAAGCTGATATATGCGAAAAACATGAGAGCCTGACACAAGTTCAACAGAAAGAGAATGAACGGGAAGTTACACAAAAACTAAGAGAAGCTAATGGAAGAACAGAAAAAGAGAAAAGATTCGGGAATGCTCATGAAAGGAAAGAAAATGAAAGAAGGCATAAAGAAACTCTTGAGAGGGAAAAATATGAGAAAAGACTTGGAGAGGCTATTGAGCAAGCAGACAGTGAGAAGAGACTAAAAGAAGCTCTAGAGCGGGAAGAAAAAGAGAAGCAGCAACAAGAAGCTCGTGAAAGAGAAGAACATTTGAAGAGACAGAAAAAGGCTCTTGAGCAGAAAGAGAATGAGAAGAGATTAAAAGAGGCTTTCGAGCGGGAAGAGAATGAGAAGAGACTAAAAGAGGCTTTCGAGCGGGAAGAAAATGAGAAGAGACTCAAAGAGGCTTTTGAGCGGGAAGAAAATGAGAAGAGTCTCCAAGAGGCTTTCGAGCGTGAAGAAAATGAGAAGAGACTCAGAGAGGCTCTCAAGCAGGAGGAGAATGAGAAGAGACTTAAAGAGGGTCTAGAGCGGGAAGAGAACGAGAAGAGATCAAAAAAGGCTCTCGAGCAAGAAGAGACTGAGAAGGGATTAAAAATTACTATTGAGCACGAAGAGACCAAGAAAAAGAAAAAACTGGCTTCTGAAAGAGAAGTACATGAGAAAAGTCTAATGGGAGCTCTTAAGCAGGAAGAGAACCAGAGCAAACTGAAAAGGGACCTTGAACTGGAAGAAAATGCGAAGAAACAAAAAGAGGCTCATGAAAGAGAAGAAAATGAGAAGATGCAAAGTAAGGCTCATGAGAGAGAAGAGAAGAGACTTGAAGAAGCTTGGGAGCAAGAAGAAAATAAGAAAAAATCACAAGAGACTCATGAAAGAGTCAAAAGTGAAAAGATATTAAGAGAGGCTCTCAACCATGAAGAAATTGACAAAAGATCAGAGGAGGCAAGTGAAAGGGAAGAAACTGAGGGTAGGAGTAATAGTGCTGGTAAGCAGGACAAATTGAAAGGAAGGAGCAAAGATCATGAGCAAATTGACAGGGACAAAGATGAGAGTAAAAAATTGCATCAAGAAACTTGTGTACACAAGGAGGGGGAGAATTTGAAGGTATCTAATGGGCCATGTAAGCTGGATAACAATAAGAAACTACAACCAACTCAAGTATGCTATGAACATGATAAAAGCATTGGAAAACTGAAGGAGACCGAAGAGGCCCTTTCATGCGAAGGAGTTAGAATCATGAGGACTGAACCTGAAGGTACTGAAAAGGGACTGGAAGCAATTGAAGTGGAGAATGAGCTGGTTGAAGAAAGATTCAACTCATGTGGCATGGTTCATGATGAATTGCAATATGAAAAGAACCAAATCAGAATGGAAGATACTGAGAACTCACTTCATGTGCAAGAAAGTGTGACAAAATCAGGTGAAGCTGACATTGGCATTGGACAAATACACATTGAAAGAAAGAAAAAAGCTTCTGAAATGGTCTCTGATCCAGAGAGTCTGACTATAGCCGCACGTGAACATGGAGAAAGAGGGACCCATATCAAGGAGGATCAAGTCATCTTTGACCAAGAAGAAAGCGAGGATAAATTGATGTCATGGCAAGTGGTCAAAGAGTGGGTTGAAATTAATGAAAGGAGGATGGGAACTGCTCAGCCAACTGTGTTGGAAGGAAAAAGAAATGCACAGAAAGTTAGCACATACCAAAAAGAAGAAAGAAAAGAGAAGAATCTTAATGAAACTCCCACACCAGAAGAGAGAGAAAAAGAAGAAAGGATGAAAAGGGAAATAGAGCTGGAACAGGATCGCCTAAAAAAGATAGAGGAAGAGAGGGAAAGAGAGAGGGAAAGAGAAAAGGACCGGATGTCTGTTGAAAGAGCAACCCGTGAAGTTAGTGAAAGGGCATTTGCTGAAGAACGTGAGAGGGCAGAAAGAGCTGCTGTGGAGAGAGCAACTGCTGAAGTTCGACAAAGAACAATGGCAGAGGCCCGAGAAAGATTAGAGAAGGCATGTGCGGAGGCTAAGGAGAGGTCATTAGCTGGGAAAGCATCTATGGAAGCCAGGCTTAGGGCAGAGCGCGCTGCAGTAGAGAGAGCAACTGCAGAGGCTCGAGAGCGTGCTGTTGAAAAAGCAATGTCCGAGAAGGCTGCTTTTGAGGCACGTGCACGGATAGAAAGATCAGTTTCTGATAAATTCTACGGTTCTTCCAGAGATGGTGTAATGAGACAATGCTCTTCATCCTCTGTGAGTATACTCTTCGTTGCTGTTATTTATGATGTGCATGCCCGACAGCCTGTTATCTAAATGGTATTTGTTATGATATGCAGGACCTGCAATTTCAGAGAGTGGGGCTTTCAAATGGATCAAAATACTCATATTCTTCAGTTCATTGCGGTATGGGTGATGTGTTAAATACCAGCACTAGTATCCTGTCAAAATGTGGAAATCTTTTTCTTGATTCCACTTCACTAACCTATGACATTGTTCTACTTTGACTCTAACAGGAGTTGAAGTTGAAACGGCTCAGAGGTGTAAAGCTAGGTTAGAGAGATATCAGAGAACAACTGAACGTGCTGTATGTCCTTTTTTTTTTTTTTTTTTTCTTAGTGTTTCCCTTTTATGAATTTGGGAATGTTTTGCTTACCTCTGACAGTATGACAACAAGCTTTTCCTGGCACCATTTCAGGCAAAAGCTCTAGCAGAGAAGAATGTGCGTGATCTTCTTGCTCAAAGAGAGCAAGCAGAGAGAAATGTAGTACTCTCTACCGAATTTATTTGCAGAACTATTTGCTAATTTTCATTTTTATGTCTTACTTTGACGTATTCTTACAGAGATTAGCTGATGTTCTGGATGCTGAAGTCAAGAGATGGTCAAATGGGAAGGAAGGGAACCTGCGTGCATTGCTTTCAACCCTGCAATACGTACGCATAATTATCCTTAATGATTTTTCGCATAAGATTGTATTGTGGGTTTCCTTGGCGCTTCCACGACATTTTAATGCATGCGTGAACCATTCAAATGTTTTCCCAATGACCTGAACTTCTATAAAATATGAACTATGTAAAAGAACTTCTTTTTTTTTTTTTCTTCCTTTTCGTTTCGGGTTTCCTTGGCACTTCCACGACATTTTTCTGCATGTTGAGCCATACCAATGTTACCTGAAGTAGTAGATAATATGAACCTACAGAAAGAAGTTTCTTTTACATTTTTTTTATGTCATATAGTGTATCTTGGATAGATGAGTTCTATATTGTTTTGGTGAATGCACATGCAAAATAGCCTTTGTTGAATTGTTAGTACATGCATGTTTGTGCACTAAACAAGGTTGGTAAAGTCTAGATTTGACTGATTGATAATCCTGTTCATTCCCTGATTTTAGGGACATGTATTTGGCTTGATGTTTAGGGTACAAGCAACCTGACAAGCATCTATATTTGCAAGTCCATAAGAGTATCCACTGAGGTTGTAATAATAAAGAAGTCATAGAAAAAGTTGGCATTACTCTTTTTCATGCTATGCGGTGTTTGCATTCAACTGTTGGTTATAACGTGAGGATTTTGCTGATGATACTGAATTTTTTTTGCATCCACCCACCCAAATACATGCACACACATTATAACAGCTTTTTTTCAAGGAATGTGGCCTTACCAAGACCAGTTATTATGTGGCCTTATTATTCATGTTTGTTGTCCAAATCAGAGGATTGCCATAGTTCAATGTAAGGGTAGTGATCCTACTTTTCACTTGGGCCTCCCAAACAAATGACTGGTCATTCTTTCTTCTCTAATTCTCTGTTGACCTGTGCTCTAAATTTGATTTAATTCATGGCAGATTCTTGGGCCTGATAGTGGTTGGCAGCCAATCCCCTTAACTGAAGTTATTACTACCGTAGCTGTAAAGAAAGCTTACAGGAAAGCCACTCTTTGTGTTCACCCCGATAAATTACAACAACGGGGTGCAAGTATTCAGCAGAAGTACGTATGTGAAAAGGTTTTTGATCTTCTGAAGGTACAACTGGCTTCCCATTTATTTTACCAATTTGAATTTTGATTATATATATTATATGCTCTATGAAGTAAATTTTGAGCTTTTTCTATGCTATCGAAAGCCAAGTTTGCTTTCTAGAGTTCCATAATAGCTTGGTAATTTTAAAATGTTGTATTAGAATGCCTATGAAACAAAAACCTTGCCCTTCAATTTATAATTGTACAATTACCAAGTCTCCAAGCTTGTGGTAGTCTTGTTGCCTTGTCAATTAGGCATATTTGATTAGTATGCCTTTAAAACTGTTATCAACACCATGGTCTGAGGATTAGTATACTACGTTCATACTAGTGTGATATGGCACTTGCTATGCAGTTCTAAAGAGGCGAGGCAATAATTTGAATGGTGAGAGAATTCATGTTAGAAAATGTGCATGGGATCGATATCCGTAAATGTGTTTTTGTTCTTCTTCTTCTTGTCCCACAATTAAAATTTTGACACCTGAACTGGTTCTAAGATAATGCTGTCCCAGTTAACCCCCAATACAGTAATATGCAATCAAAACATTGTGGCTTTTCAGTGGACTGTGCAAGTTCTGCAGCCTGCCTTTCTTGGTAGTAAGACTTTCCAGTCTATCAAAGGAGCAATGTAGTGGGATCAATACCCATTATGGGTGATTAATCAAACACTATGAATAGTATAGTGGGGTTTTCCGGTCTTGAATACATAATATGGTAGAATATTCACGTCGTAGTTTCTCAGATTTTGCGCGTGTATTACGTTCCTTCTATTTCTTCAAGCAAAGCTCTAATGTGATTTGACAGATGAAACCAAGGCATTCTATCTAATTCCTTGAAGTGAATTTGTTTTTTGTTTTTATTTCCCCTTTTCTGTTTCGTTCACTATTCATTGCTTTCAAAAAATGAATAAATGAGAAGGGAATAAAAAAAAAAAGTTATGGAGGCATGAAGGTTGAGCATTTTGCTTTATGACTTGTGTTTACTCTTTTAATATCCTTTCTTTATGTCTTCAGGAAGCTTGGAACAAATTTAACTCGGAAGAACGGTAGCTGATGCTTATCTATGTCTCCAGAAGGGCATACAAGATTTGATGTGATAGCACATCCTGTAATTTATACAGCTAGCTAGTAAATTCCTCTATATGTGTCTAATATATATCCATCTATATATATATATATATATATATATTCAGAATGTAAGCTTCAACTACATGGAAATTGGCAGGGAAGAAGTATTATTGAACGAAAAGTGGGCAGCTCTTTTTTATACTTCTCATAATTTATAGGGGAAAAAAAATCAGGCCACTCATGTAGTCATGTTATATATGGGTTGCGACTGGGGTGAGTTGAGACGTCAACTCAGGCTCAACCCAATATTTTCAAACCCAATCCAAATGCACCTTCAATCCAAGGATCTCAACCCAAGCCCAACCCACTTCTAAATATTTTAAGTTGGCCAAAAAATAAATTTGGTCTCAAAATTTTGGGCCTAGGCATACAAATCCAAGAGACACTGACATATTCTCAAGAAATTATATATAATATATTCAGAATTATAATAAATATATAAAAGCTGGATTAAGATTCAGGTTAAAGTTGGGTCTTATTGTTGACACCTCAAATCCCCCAAGGACAAATGATTGATTTACCTATTCAAAGCAATTTACGTGAAGGACTCTCTTTAAATGGGATATGATAGCTTCTTTATGGTCTAACATTCTTGCCAATACATTATCCTCATTTTGTTCCGGATTGTAATCTCTAATGAAAAATATAGCTCCATGAGCAAAAGCTCCTGTCATGATGAATCCTGCGATGTATTGGTGATGAGTATATAACGCAGCCTGAGTAGTAAAATCTTGGGCTATGAATGCATAAGGGGGTAAAGAGTACATGTGTTGAGCTACCAAGGAAGTAACAACCCCTAAAGAAGCTAGAGCAAGGCCTAATTGAAAATGAATCGAATTATTGATTGTGTCATAAAGACCCTTATGCCCACGTCCCAGTCGCCCCCCCGGAGGAATATGTGCATCTAAAAGATCTTTCATACTGTGCCCAATCCCGAAGTTAGTTCTATACATATGACCAGCAATGAGAAAAATAAATGCAATAGCTAAATGATGATGCGCCATATCAGTCAGCCATAAACTTTGCGTTTGTGGATGGAATCCCCCGAGAAGGGTTAGAATGGCAGTTCCCGCTCCTTGGGAGGTACCAAATAAATGACTACTTGAATCGGGGTTTTGCGCATAAAGATTCCACTGACCTGTAAAAAGTGGTTCTAACCCTTGGGGGTGCGGTAATACATCTAAGAAATTATTCCATCGAACGTACTCCCCTCTGGATGCAGGAATAGCGACATGAACTAAATGCCCTGTCCAAGCCAAAGAACTTACTCCGAAGAGTCCTGACAAAT
>JAOTQH010000031.1:4091326-4101637 GCA_025631255.1 Cornus kousa
GCTTTACACACAGAATTGGACTTTTTCTTTACAAAAAGTCAAATATAACTTTATCAGATGATTGTTGCTTCCTTTTATGTGAATTTAATAGTCAAACCATGGAAAAGTAAGGTAAGAGTCGGTTCCAAAGAAAAGAAGAGGGTCATAAAGGTGGAGATGGAATGAAGAGAAAAAAAAGACATTACATGTCAAAATATGAACCACATTGTTGTAATTAGGGTACTAACAATGAAGGGGGATGTATGTTTGCAAAGCCAAGCTGGCTTGGCTCCAATTTGGACAAGCCTGACATTTGTGACACTGTTTGTGAACCAATTAACTACAAGCCTCCATGCTCTTGATCTAATGGCATGCATGTTTCTTATTTTAGCAAGAGAAAACTAATCGAATTCACACATAACTTATGGTTACTCATGCCAACTCTAGGTGTGCAAAAATGCTGGGAATTGATCCTCTCCTCTCCAATGTCATGATTGGACTAGACAATGCAGTGCACTAATGAGGATTCGACCATGAGACGGCAGATTCCAATATCAGTCGAGACAGGGCAGATTCCAATATCAGTCGAGCCAGGGGAGGCAAAGGTGGCTTGCCACAGCCTCATTTGAAGAATTAAATAAAGTCAGCTAAATTGATTCAATGCAAGTTGGCTGGTCAGTGTGCAACCACAATTAAACCTTCGAGGACTTTCCTTCATCGCGAAATTCCTCCATCAACTAGCCAAAAGTACAAGCAGCATTTATTGTCCCTACAAATTTAAAGAATATATTCATTCATGGGCAAGTAAATTGTGTGTGTGTGAGAGAGAGAGAGAGAGGGAGGGTGGGAGATTATGCATACATGGATGAGGAACATTGAGTATGGAAACTTACTTGTATCCGAATCTGAGGTTTATTCTCTAATTGGCTATAAATAGAGACTATGAGACAAAGTATTGGCATATCGGGAGAGCATGAATTTGATAGGAAGAGAGGTTTTACATGAAGATTAGAGTCTTGTTTGATAGCCAAGGATGACTTGCCTGCTGCCACCCAAGGGGTGTGTGCGTAGATGATGTCTACAAACCTTGTTTGGTTGCCAGGCAGTCACTTTGGCTAACCTGACTGGCCTTTATCTCTCATGCTAGGCCTTCTATTCTTCCCGGATGAGCGATTGGTGTCATCTAGGCATCATATTAAATGGTGCACGTGAGCAATGGTGTCATCTAGGCATCATATTAGATGGTGGATGTGAACAATGTGTGGTTATTAATTGTTCACTCTGTTTATGTTCATTAGAAATTCCCTCCTCCACTGACCATCAAAACAGCACATTGAACAAAGGAAAGAAACGTGAAGGGCTACTAGAGGTATGAGCACGCTCAAATTTTATAAAAAGAATTGTTTTGTGTGCGTGTGTGTGTGTGTGTGTGTGAATTTATACACACAAATAAATTTATATAAATACCTACCAAAAATCTAAGTGTGCTTGAGTTTCTGGAGCTTTTCAAATGGATCATGTTTAGTTCCGTATGAAAGAATGTTGTGCGTATAAGTTTCAAGTTGGTTTTTTGAGATTAATGAGCCAAAGTAAATGAGAAGTAGTTTAAACAACCAAAATATAGAGGGACTGGCTTCAATTCTTTTATGTTGAACTTGATGTTTATATATATATATTTCAACTCAGCAAGGAGAGAAAGCTATAGATACTAATAAAAAGATGTGTAGTTATATGGTTTATATTTCTATATAACAACTATGCCTCTAGCATCGAGCAGCTAAAAAATTTCGCCCCATTCCATACTCTAAAAAACTGAAAAATTATATATGAAACAAAAAGAGAGAGGCTGTTAGTTTCGTAGAGAGAGGAATCCGAGCTTTTCAAGAGGAAGCACGTGTATAAAGACATATAGATATTATGTATAACATTAATATGTGATTTACAATATATTTAACATATAGCATACTATAATAAACCAGATATGTCAAATAATATATCTTATGTGTAATAATATATAAATTTATTACACTTCTGTAAATTAATTATAATATAAATGTATGTGTATGTGTCCCAACGGAATGGTCATTTCTATTAACAGGGGTCATGATCAAAGAATTTTGGTAAGTGCATGTCTTTAATAAGCACTCCTTTAGTAACATATACATACCATTAATAGGAATGCTATTCATGATCAAAGAAAGCGGCACTCCTTTGAACTCTTAAGTAACCGAAGCCTAAAGAGAAGCAAATTTATCAAAAGGGGAAAAAGGAAGTTTTTTTTTTGATAAGTGAAAAAGAAAGTAAACGAATTAATCAACTGCCTGAACTCTTACTGTGAACTGAAAGCTAAGGAAGTCAATTTGGCAGTTCAAGTAGACTTCAGAAACTATTTCTCTAGATACATCAACAATAAAGACCAAACAAGGTGATTTACAGCAGTAACACTCTAGATTCATATATTCCAGGGACACTAAAAAAACCTTAGTAAAGCATTAAGGATTATCAGAGAAAAATTCAAGATAAATTTAACTGAAGGATATTGTTGTCAATTTATCTTTAACTATTTTTCCAAAGCTTATTTTGAAGAGTACAGAGTAGATGCTGAGCCATGTATTTAAAGTGGTAAGTGATTGTGATCCTGCGGAAAACTGAAATTCAGGACCGCGATTACGTATTCATTTCAATGCAACATAAAATAAAAAGGGAAAAACAAATAGTACAATGAGATTACCTGATCACTGTTGTTATTGATGCATCAACTTAAATGTCACAGCCAGAGTCATCACTTTTCAAAAAGAAGGTGATTGTGAGTTAACCTTGAATTGTTATTTTTGTCATTCTACACTCTTCACCACCAGAATTCAGTAGGAAAAAGCTGCTGTTGTAACCATAAATTAAACCGTATCCACATAATTCAGCTTAAGACAGTATTACTTCAATCACCAAAAGTTGCCACAGGAGCATACCCCATCATGGAAATGGTGAAATCTCAAGTTATCCCGGACAATAATCTCCCGACCAGTGATCTGAGATGCACCACACATAACCAAGTGGCAATCTTCACAAATTCTGAGATTCTTCACGATCCTAATGGTGCAACCAGCATCTGTATTTAGCAACCCAAATGCCAAAGCTAGCTTCTCACTATGACCCATTAGTATTCGTTTCTTGTCTTCATCACTCACATCATAAGGCACAGAACTCAGGTTTGGCTGGTAACCATGAACCTTCTTTAATCTATCCAGAAGACCCTCCAATGCATGTTTAATCTCACTACACTTTGGATGGGTCATATCTCCAGCAAAGAATTTATGAATTACCCCTTTCTCTACTTCAAACCAGCTACATGCAGGGTTCTTTATCAAACCCTTCATTCTTATCAACTTCCTAACTCTTGAAGCATCATCCCACCTTCCTGCTGAAGCATAAATGTTAGAAAGTAAGATATAACTTCCAATACCATTAGGTTCAAGCTCAAATATATGGCTAGCAGCAATCTCAGCAATGTCAGGATTCCCATGGATGCGACAAGCTCCAAGCAATGCTCCCCAAACGCCCCCATGGGGCTCCATTGGCATAGTTTTGATAAGTTCAAGGGCTTCTTCCAAGCATCCAGCCCTGCCAAGGAGATCCACCATGCAAGCATAGTGGTCGCCAGATGGTGCCACGCCATAGCATGTCTCCATTATTGCAAACAAGTGCCAGCCTTGTTCTACCATACCTGCATGGCTACATGCTGTAAGCACACCTATAAAAGTAATCCAATTAGGTTTTATCTCTGTCTTCACCATCTCTTGAAACAAATTCATTGCTGCACTGGTGCGACCATGCATTGCAAATCCCACAATCATTGAACTATAAGAGACTACATTCTTTTCCTGCATCCTCTCAAATACCTTATACGCGTCCTCCACACTCCCACACTTCGAGTACATATCTATTAATGCTGATCCCACAAGAACATTATTATCAGGTCCAAATCCAGATTTATCAGCAATATCCCGAATCCAATTGGCATGCTTAGGTGCCCCCAGTTGAGCACAGGCCGAAATGACACCAACCAAAGTGACCTCATCCGTGTCAACACCAGCGTCCTGCATCCTCTCGAAAAATTCCAATGCCTCCCTTGGACTAGCATTTTGTGCAAAACCCGTGACCATCGCGGTCCAGGCCACCATGTCCTTCACAGGTAAACCATCAAACAAGCCAGCAGCAGCTTCCATATCTCCACTCTTCGCATACGCAACAATCAAAGATGTCCAAGAAATCACATCCCTTTTAGGCATTTCATCGAAAACACGACGCCCACAATCCAAACAACCACATTTCACATACATATCGATCATGGTATTACCAACATACAAATCAGAAGTAAACCCACCCATCAATATAATCTGGGCATGAATCTGCCTACCCAAATTGACATCAAGAGAAACAGTACAGGCCTTGAGCAAGGCCGAAAAGGTAAACGACACAGGACAAGTACCCTCCCTTCTCATACATCTATAAAAAAATATCGACTCTCTGAATGATTCTTGAAGAGAATAACCTCGAATTAACGCAGTCCAAAGAAATGGGTTGGGATATTTCACCTGTTCAAAGACAAGACGCGCATAGGGATCCATTGGAGCACCAACTTTGGTGACCATGCGAAGGAGTTTGGCAAGAACAAAGCAGCACTGATCGAGGTCTTTGCGGACGACATGGGCGTGTACCTGTTTGATTTCGCTGAGGTGATTGCAGCTGTCAAGAACAGAGACAAGTCGCAATTCTAAGAGCTTTCGCTGTTGCAGTTGAGAGAAGGGAATGAAGGGTTGTTCTGGTTTTGGTTCTCGTGGTTGAAAACAGTACTTTGGGATGAGAATTGAAGCCCTACATGTACTCAACTTTCGTGACACAAAGACCATTATACAATTTGAAAAGCGACCATTACGCAATTTGAAATTCTTTTCGTGCTCAACTATAGAACTCACACCACGGGCATAGATTATATAGTATATAATTGAGGTGTGTGGATGTGTACAGTAGAGAGAGTGAGAGAGAGGGAGAGAGACTTCGCGCCGTCCCGCTCATATCAGCATTTTTCAACAGGTTATTTCGTAATTTTGACACATCTTGAGGGTATCATTGTAAATAAACCAGACAGCACAAATAGGATGATGGAACAATTCCAGTGCAAAATTGCGGTTTTCTTTGGTTTTCAATAGCACCTGAGAGAGATATAATTCGGCCGGTGCTCGGATTCTCAATATCAAGGTCATCTCTCTCTCTCTCTCCCTCTCTCTCTCTCTCTCTATGTATATATATAGTATATATAGCTAACCAAATGTTTTGTTATTGCTGTAAGCTGTTATATGTATATGTAAAATCATTAGTGCCACTCAACCTGTTCATTGAAATGCTACTTGTGATTTCACAGTCCTCTCTGTAACTATTGGATTCTTCACAAATAATCGATGAGTTATTTAAAAGAACGTGTTCTCCAATTTTTTGCCCCAATTGAACGGTCACATCATGCTTGTGTTTCGGTATATACTTATATTAATTGTTATATAGATGCACAGGATTAATCATGGGGTTCTTTAACAGAGTTTGCAGTGTTTATACTTTGAAATTTTATTAATCTCATGGTCATGTGCGATATTGGTAGAGGAGATTTTTATTTTTTTGGGTGTGTGTAACTAACCATAGTTTCATCGAGAACTAAAGATGTAAAGAATTCAAAGATCTTGAGTGAAATAATTTTTAAACTGGCTTTATTAATAGGTCCTTTACTAGTTAAAATGAGTTAAATATCTCCTCGAATTGTTTGAAAAATAAATCACAAGGAGACGAGTATTGCCCTCTATCTGTCTTAGATGATTTGAAATTCATTATCCTAATTCTGGTCAATTTATATGTGGGATTATTGTGTCCATACAATTTTATGTTGAAAAGGGGAAAAAAGAAAGATAAAGATCTCCTTTGGCTAGCAATTCTGACTGGCTCGTGGTCATCCATCAGTGATGTTACAATATTTAAAGAATTGAGAAATGCAAGAGCATAGTCAAGACTTTGAGACTTGATAATATATAGCTGAAACATGTTTTCTCAATGACGTTTTTCGATTTTCTTCAAAAGAATTTTTGAGTTTTGTCTTGGGCTTCAAATGTAAAAAGTTTATATGAAAAATAAAAAAGTACTATTATTATTTTTTTTAGGATAAGCTGACTAATGATTTTCTGCTGCATGTGGTAAGGATCTCTATCTTAAAATTTATTGAAACATTGGTTGCTGTTTGAGTGCAAGAAATTGTGTGATTGTTCCAGAAGATCATCATGTTTGCAACAGCAATTAGGTATATGGCAAAGAAACCAAAGCCAAAGATGAAACCGATAGAGCTTAAAGCCCCTCCAGAGCAAACACAAACAATTACAAGAGTTATCTTTGACATTTTGAAGGAGCATGGTCCTCTCACTATTGCAGACACCTGGGAACGAGTGCAGGTATCTGGCAGTTCTTCTACTAGATTTTAAATTTATCAGCAGTCTCCTTTTTTGAAGTTAAATATTTTAGATTCAAATTTCTTTAACTTGGGTAAATACTTCTTTTATCCCTATTAATTATACAAAAATAAAAATGGAAAATAAAGAGAACAAAAGAACAGTAGAAGATAGACAAAAGGACGATCCATTTCAGTGTTGTTCCTTGGTCTTTCTCTAAGGAGGAAGTGAGCAACTTACCAGAAACCTTTGAGATAGCCTTGTGTTTGTTTTCATTTCCTCATGTTCTCAATGACCTGAAGTTAGAGTTTTAAATAACAAGAAGATTGTAACAATGTCCAACAAATTATCTAATCCTCAAATACTTTATTGGCTTGAGCAGAATAAACCAATGATATGATTTAGTAATATAGATACCTACTTATTCCAAATACATAATGGAATATGCATCTGCCATCTGGCCTTTTCAATAATGGGTAGAGTAACGCTATCAAAAGTCTACCTCTCGACAAGAGCCATGATCTCTCCTTATTCACCAACAGATTCTGAAGCAGCTCAAGATTTGTGAATATAAAGACAAAGTCTCAATCCTATGGTCAATAAAGAGAGGTAATGATTCTTGACAAGTGGGTGACCTCAGTATAGTCTTTTCCAAATGGATATATTATGGGAAGAAAATGTGTTGAAAATCTTTTGGAGAATAAGTTTCTTCTTATTACGTGTTGGTAAAGTGAATCAAGTTTTTTCTTATCAAGTTCAGTTAATTAAGTTTTTCACTATAATCTACTATGAAAATCTTATATAGGAATAACTGATAAAGTATTTTGAATCTTTCGATGTTGTAGATCGAATGGTAGGTTCTTTAAACCTGGGACCCTCTTGCCCCACCCCTAATGGGATGATTAGTTAATAAACATGTAGAGGTTAGGTTTGGAAGAAAACTTTTTACAACCTGCAGGTTCAGAGTGAAGACAAGATTTAAAATCTGTGTTATTCCCACGCAGATTATTGAGATGCTGTGATACTTCTCTAACTCTACATCCCTTGTCCACGTTGAAAGTGAAGTAGAGAGTAATCTTGCACAACCTCTATAAAAGGTGCACAACTGCAGCCTTATTTAATTTGCAAAATCACATAGGAAACCATTAAAAGGGACACCATATATTAGCTTATTAACCATTTAAAGTTTGTTTATGACGTGAACATAACATAAATATGATTATACATATGATATATATGGTAGAACAGGATGAAAACGGATTTCTCGAAGCTATTCAGGTCGTAATATGATCAGATCCTATTGGGCTGGGCTCTTTGGATAAAGCAACCAAAGCCCTTTTCTGAGATTTCCATGAAGAATCTGATGCAAGATGCAGTTCAAAATTTTAATTCCTCATGCATGCAATCATGATTCAACATTTGAACTCAAAGGGCAGGTTTCTATTCTACCTGGTCTGTGCTTAGCACACGATCTAGTACGCTATTATGATTAGCATAACTATAATTAATGGATTGTCTCACATGGCCAATATATGCAACATCCCTTGGTTCTATGCATTCTTGGGCAATTGCTTTTCTCTCTCTATTTCTGTTACTTAAGTATCCAAGTATGCTCTGCCAGTATCACTGTCAAGGTTGTCACCCTGTACGTGTTACCTGTGCTATTAACATTTTTGTTGAAACCTACATCATCAGTGCCTCTGGATGACTGGATGAAGAAAATAGATTGGATACCTTGGGGCTCAACTTTAACTTTCCATTTTCTTGTTAAAGTTTACGTTTAAGCTTTATTGTCCTTCAACTAGATTCTTCTAGTTTGATAACTATTTATGTGTTCAATTTCCTCTTTGGAACAAATTTTTTAGCCTCAAGTTCTACTGGATCAGTGATGTGCATTTAGTGTTGGATCGTAGAATTGCATCATGAATAATTTGTTTCAAATTAGCATTGATGTTGAATGCTTTTTGTATTGGGTGAAGTAGATATGCAAGGTGGTTTGATTGTACTATATGGTTTGAAGGAAGTTGCTGTATTGTTTAAATTTTATTCAAGAGATACATTTATGGTTATAGATTAAAACTGCATGAACATCCATCTCTTATTATGCCTATACTGAAAATGCAGCACAAATACATTTACCTCCTCCTCTAGTGGCAATAATGGACTCTTTTCCCATCTTTTCGTTTCCACATGAACAAATGGAGCCGTATTCACACTCCAAGCTGTTGCATGTATTTTGGCTATGTCTTCCCATAAGAATGAAAAAGATCTGTGTGTGGTTGACTTATTTTCAGTTTTATTTAAATTTAGGGCATTTGAGTGGCAGTTCCGGTGTTTAAAACCAAAAAGATACGCTCTGCATTCCTCGGAAAGACATCCCAGGCACACTTGTTAATACTTAATCTGGGTTCTAGCTGTGTAAGTCTTTCCTAGAGGTCTTGATAATTGATTTAGTTTCTAATCTGTCAGATTGCTAGGTTAACTAATAAAGGCTTGTGTAATGGAGGGCACTACCTTCAGACTTCAGGTTGTGGCTCCAATAGGTTATACGCATGACTAAACTAGACAGTGGTTGGTTCAGGTGACCTTGAAGGGAAATAGGAGCAGCAATTGGTAAAAATGATAGCTGTACCACTTCTCATTTTTGTGAATAAACCATTTGATGAGCATCTTTCATGATCATTGTTTCTCAGTTTCGTGGTGAATTTTATTCTTCCATGAAATTTTACAATGCATTTCACCCACTGAATTGTTTAAAAACATTTACAGGAAGTTGGTTTGAGAGGACTGACAAGCAAAAGGCACATGAAAATAGTATTGAGATGGATGAGGGAGAGGCAGAAGCTTAGGCTCCTATGCAACCATGTGGGGCCCCAAAAACAGTTTCTGTATACTACCTGGTTCACAAAGCCCAACATCAAGCAGGCAAAGCCAGGAAATGATTCTTCACGACCAAAGCTACCATGAAATTTATGGATTACAAGCTCAGAAGCTTGTTTAACGTCTCAAGTTGCTTCGAGGCCCGACTCTACTATTTCATGAAAATGTGCTGAACATAATTTATCATACTATGCCTCATAGGGACCCTTTGTATGGTTGGCTTCTCTCCTATTCATCTGATGATAGCAGGGAATTATTTTATTTTATTTATAAAAAAAATATATATATATTATTAATAGTATAGATTGAACTTTTGTAGAACTTACTGCATTCTAGGTGGTTAATGAATGTGCTGTATTTTACCTTCTTTCGATGCTGGCTTATGTCTTTTGTTAATTGTTTTTCTCTTTCTTCAACTATATCTTAATACAGTAAAGTTGCTGGACATCCTCCATAATAGAGTAAGAGTTTGTCACAGTGCAGCCAGTTTGCGCCATGCAGAATCAAGAGAACTACGGCCTGCTATATGGAGGTCTCTATCTATACATCATGAATCCATTTAAAAAAATAAAAAACCTTTTATTTATTTATTTATTTTTTATTTTCTCTATTGGTCCATTAAACACCCCCCAATACACACACACACACACAAAAGGTGGGACTAGATTTCAATTGACGAATGCAGATCTTCTCCGGCGCATGCTCCCTTGTTGCATCAGAACAATGTAGTTTTTGATTATCAACAACGGAGTTTTGAGACCCAACAAAATACTAGTGATGATCTGCTTCCCTAAAGTGACACATTTTATGCCCAACATGACATATTATTGGGCTCAATCACTTGTTAATTCTGCTAGCTACCTAAAATTTCCTTAAAACAAAATAAACTAAAACAATAATATATATATATATATATAATAAGGTCATTTTTTAAAAATTTATAAAGACCCCAATTTTTATTTTTATTACT
>JAOTQH010000031.1:4108064-4122591 GCA_025631255.1 Cornus kousa
CTTTGTCACGGTTTAGTGAAAAAAAATGAAAAAAAAAAAAACATTGTGACAAAGCAATTTGCAATTCCACCTATATTGTGCTTTTTTTTCTTTTTTTTTTTTTCTCGACAAATCCGTGACAGAGCAATATGCAATTCCACCTAGTTGATCCAAGTATCATTTTCTTGTCCACCAATTGTTTGCATGATTTGACAAGCAATCTCTATCTTTTGACTACTCGTAGTCATAGACTCACGATAATCTATTGGTTCTCTTTTCTAAATGCATGCACTTGCTAACTTTTCATCATTTGCTTTTTCATTACATACTCAAAAGCAGCTCACTGCAAAACGTGTAAACTGTCTGTAATACATTTTAGTTTAATCCATTTACTTTAATCCTCTTGTTACTTTTTCTCTTTGACATTAAGCCATACATGAGGTGATGTATGTAATTTCCCCTCTTTTTTTCTTTTTCTTTTTTTCTTTTTGTTTGTTTCAAAATAATTTTTTATTTTTATTTTTATTTTTAGATATTTGACAAAAGTCTGAATTGAAGTCGAAGTGAAGCCCATCATACGGGACAGTAAAATATCTTGCTAAAAATTAATGAATAAATTATTTTTGTTAAATTTTAATACTTTTTTTCTCCGTAAATATTTTACATTCCTGCTCACAAGTCAATTCAACATAGTTATGGTAATAAAAGTACAAGAAAAAAAGTTGAGGTCAAGGATTCAATTCTTATTGCCCCTGTCAGAACTAAAAGTTTGTGCCATTGCCACCAGAGAACCAGGGCATAGTTCCGGTAGGGCCTCGTCAAAACTGATAACCGTGACACCAAATTCTACACATTTGATTCATTTGATGTATGTGCGCATGTTTGGCTTCTGATGGGTAAGACTCCATCTCTTCCTAGTAATGTCTTATTAATCTCTTCTTCTATCCCTTCCATCCAATTTTCTTCCTTCCTACCAAACGAGGGTAAGAAATAATGGCTAGTGAGTCAAAATATGGAAAGAAAAGAAGACAGTGGTGGGAAGAATAAGAGGAGGGTATCATCTGCAGGACCCCTTGCTTTTATGGCTGCTTTGCCATATTCCAATTCCTTCTTATCCATCCAGAACTAGTAATGCCAATTGGGCAGAGGAGAAAACAAACTTTGTAATTCTTTATGAGCTCACATTTTTCCTCTCCTTTTTTTTTTTAAATACAATCTGTCCAAAACCATTGACCTATCTCCAAGCTTATTCTATTGTAAATTCTCAAAATTCATGATAGTAGCATATAAGATTAGCATATTCTTAACTTAATAAGGATTTTCTCCACAATCTGCCAAACTCATCAGAAATACCATGTTTCATTGAATATATATAATACAGGGTAAGAGAGAAAAGGTATCTAAGATCTGGAAGAAGAAAGAGGTATTCCCTTTGATTTTGCCTCAAACTTCTTTCGAAGTACTTTTCTTCGTAAGGGCAACGGAGAGTTTACAAGTGAACATTCTTTCCCTAAATAATAGAAAATTGCAGCAGGACACATTGATAAATGCAGGAATATAGATAGATTAAGAGCCAAACAACCTCATCAGTCAATAAGAAGAGAACAATTTCTTTAGTGTAATACAAGTATGACAACCTGTCTTGTATTATTGCTATTTCATGTTCATGAAAACTCAGAAGATGCATGCACTTTCCATACTCTGGGAAAAAGTCGAATGATAAGAAATTCCATTCGGCAAAAAGAGAATAAACTCCAGCAAGGACAGGACTCAAAATAAAGGATGATTTTACCTTTTCTGCAAAGAATAGATCCTCATAGGAACCAGCTGTTTACTTCATTCAGCAGCACTAACTCAGAAGGGCTTCTAGAAGATTTTTGCTTGTTTTTGGGATTTGTATTGTATTTGGCCATCTGTCTCATTTTGGCTGCCTGGCGAATTCTCTGAAGAACCTGAATGTAAATTATATCAAATGAAATCTAATCTTCACTGGACACACTTTTACACCCCTACGGTTCTTGGGTGAAAAATGAAGTAATCCTGTGAAGCTTATAGATACTTGACATAGACCGAAATCGTGACTACAAGCTGTACAAGCAAGCCAAAGGTGAACTGGTTCCTTACTTCATGACTAGAAAAAAAGAAAATGCAGTTGTCTCCCCGGTGTGCAGTGACACCATAAATGAGTTTCAACTGCAACAAGAGTGCTCAGGAGCAAAGATATGATAATTAGAAAAAGGTTCTTTCTCAAAAATATTATTCAGGCAGAAGCTTAAACATACAATCTGGTGGTAGCAATTTCAACTCCTTTATTGATTGATACATCAACCTCTTACAAATTTGTTTCTTTTTTTTTTCACTATCCCCACAGAATGCTAGAAACTATCCTTTTTCTTCTTTTTCAAAAGACTCCTTCAGAGGTTCCATCACAATACCTGACATTTCATCTGGCCACACCTCTGCCACAGACTCTCTCTCTCCACACTCTATATATACAATATGCCACATTAGAAGTATCTTTAGAAAGTAACGAGTGATTATTTAAATTTTTTTAACAAGGGCTTCTAAATCAAGTTCCTCACCTGAACATCAAAATATGAGGGAAGGGGGAATCACTTTATAAGGGTTGAGTATCCCATTGGGGTCCAGCAACTTCTTGATGGAAGCCATAAGTTGAACCTGTTAAAATGGATTCCGCATATTAGAAACTTGCATAAAGCAACAATATTTCTTGAGAAAAAGAACATTCTAATTTGAGATTCACAATAAGCTAACTACTTCTATAAAGAAAGCTAAAACAATTTATAGTATTAATAAATAAAAATTACCATTAAGAAAGTTGCACGAGAAAGAAAAACAAAACAGACGAGTCTTAACCCTCTAGGGCCCAAAGCCCACTTATATCATATTCTACCATCCACTTTTACAACATCTACCTTACCATTTATTAAATTGTTATTTATGAGTATTTACTGGGAAAAACAAAAGCAGACGATCCTCAATATGAAGAAAAAAGAATTCAAAAAAGTCGTGTCATAAGAAATCCAAATATGGACAATCCTAAACTGAAAGAACCCCTACATGTCAGCCTGCCAATAATGATATTATCTGCCTCCTTTATCATACCTCATTGCTGTTCGAATATTTCTTATTCCTGTCATTTGCAAAGTACATTTTACTCAACAGTTCATTTTACTTGTTTAAGGCCTGATTGAACATACTGCATTTGTTCGCTTACAATGTCGCCAGATGAATTCCCCATACTTTATCTAGCCAAGACATCAAATTTAAGTTCATCATAATGTTCATAGCAGGTCCCGCGTTCATAAGCATATTCTACACATAAATAGAACCTTCGTAAAAAAATTTAACATGACAAACCTTTTTGAAAATAAAATCAATTTATTATGCCATGGTATCTTTACATTCAAATCAGCTTGGAAGAATTTGCGAGGCCATCAGAACCCAAAAAAAAAAACAGTGGTACAAAATTTGCTGCAATCAAAGTAGGCCTGCAGCTTGTGTTACTACCTGTCTTGCTCTTCAGAATAAAATCCCCTCCTTAACCAATCTTCTGCTGAGGGGTATTTATCTTAATCCTCCATACCATAATTGTTATAGGCTGGGGATAATATAGAGCACCTGTTCTTTGAATATTCATATGCAACTAATGTGTGGAATTTGTTGTGTCCTCCTGAGATGAGGTAATTGGGTGGTTCCAGGAGAAATTCAAACTGGATACAAAGAAGAATAAGTGGTACAGAATAATTTTCTCCTCTGCTATATGGGGTATTTGGAGAAGCAGGTATTTGAATCTTCATCAAGGCATGGCTCCTAATGCTATTCAATTGGCAAGAATGGTGGTTTTGGGAGGTTAGTGAAATTGAGGGATTCATCATAATGACTTGCAGATATGGATTAATGAATAATTTTCAGAGCTGGTTGTGGTTATGGATTGTTTCTAATCAGTTGCTTTATGCGCGGAGAGTTAGTAATATGAGTGATGTTCTTGAGTTTTGTAATGCCTTTAATCAGTTGCATAGGAGGATGAAAGTGGATGTGTGTGGTGGGATGTTCTTTCTCCTTCTTTGTGAATTTTTTTTTTTAAATCATTTCTGGGTTTTGGAAATGGTCTTTTTCAATTTTTGAGTGAGGGTAAGTCCTCTCTTTCTTGTTTTGTGAACTGGTTTTTAGTTGCTCTTCCAGAGTTTCAGTATATGACCATTAGCCCTTTACTTATATCCAACAGCAACAATACCAAAACACTTTTGGTACACAAAGCTTAGTTGTCTTCTTTTCTTGGCAATGTTAACTATTGTCCCTGAATCACTAAAATCAGATTACTCTTTCATATTTGGACATAAAATAAGAAATTACGCAAATGACAAAAACTAATGAAATTTCTCTCCATTTAAAATTTTTCCACTGGCAGTTTACTATACAACTAAAAACAAATCGGAGCTCAAAATGACATCATAAAATATTACTCTGTCAAGTGGGAAAAGGGAATCCAATATCATAAATATAGTTTTCATTGTTGAAAGGCTTCCAGAAGTTAGCGGAAGTAACTTCCCAAGGAGGATGCATCATTATGCACACCAAACGATTAGGAATAACATCATGGTTGAGAGACTTACGGTTTCAGGTGACTTGCTGTAGTGAATTTTATTAGCTTTCATCAGTCCAAGGCCATGCTCAGCACTGATACTTCCACGGTGCTTAGATGTCCATTCATAAACAAAGGGTTCAATTTGTGATAAAATCTGCAATGATTCCAAATAAATTAGAAGCCAAATGATTTAGAACAAATTACTCTGGATGAAGCAGGAAAAAAGAAATTACACTATCATTATACTGTGGGGTCGATATATTAAGATGCAAGTTGCTATCTCCAAGGTGACCATACCCCATTACTTTGGCTGCATTACCTAGAAATTGATGATTGAAAGATCAGCGATAGAAAAGATAAATTAAAGATCATAAATATAGCTCCAGAAGAATTATGATAGTAAAGACCACGACTATAATTCCACCACAAGAATTATGTCAGTCATTGTAAATTAGAACTGATCATTCTAACAAATAATGGCAGATATATATCTCTATAAAATGTATCCATTATTGTGTTGAGCCCACAACAAAACCTGCAATTATAAACTCCAGTATCCACCCCAAAAATCTCTAATAGAGTGAAAGTCTTTCCACTAAACCAAGATGAAACAGATAATATAACAAAATACTTTTAGCAAAGATAATGTGGTTACCAAGGCGTACTTGCATTTCCTCGACAATATCATACATCTTCTCAACAGGGATTGATAAATCATATTTGTACACAGCTCCAGCTTTCATTAATGCTTCAGGTATACCCTGAGACCATGTAAATGTAATTCACCAAGGCATATTCTAACAATGCTATCTTATGAAACATGATATAACATTCATTTTTCATACTGAAACTCAAAATTTACATTAAGAACGTACATTTAATAGTCATTGCAAGGAAATGCTACGAATCACTATACTGTTGGAATACATAATCCAGAAACCTGTATTTTAGCTTCTTTTTTCCATATATGAATATTTAGCCTTGTCTTTGAGTCATTGGGTTCGAGTTTCTGACAACTCCTATGCTTAAAAACATATCTACACCCAAAACAAATTTCAAGTATACGTAAGATATCCCAGACCAAACCCCCTACGAGGTTCTAATACATTCTGCCACTTTAGTCTCCTTATCCCCCTACTATCCTCCGAAAACTTCAGAAAGTTCTCACTACCAATGATCCCATAATCATACTTTCATTTTCCATCTTTAACTTAAATAAAATAAAATAAAATAAGTCCACTACCCAGAGTATAATGCGGAGTTCTGGGAGAGAATGACAAGAGTTGGAGTGTTGGACATAATTTTTGCACATAGTAGCAGCTATGAGACAGAATCAACATCCTCACGCTTATCAACCTGAACTTTGACCATTGCACCAAGCGACAACCCCTAAATATGTCTGGGAAATTCATCTCAACCCTTCATGATGTCCTTTCACACCCCAACTCCAAATGCGCATGATTGACAGTCCCTTCCACTTGGTCATATCTCAGTTTAACCACCTTACTCCAGAGAATAGCTTTCTCAACTGTATACCTCCAAAATCATTTACCCAACAACACTGGATTGAATGATTGAATATTGAGATTCCCTGCTTCCCACTTTTAAAAAGATCACACACTGTATACAATTCCTATTACCTCACAAGAAAACCAAAAATAAAATTAAAAAATTATATAAAAAAATAAAAAAAAAGATTTGAGTTTATCCAGCCTTTTCTGCAATGGAGTCAAGATACGGAATATCGACATAAAATATGTTGGCAGACATAACAACACACATTTATCAGATTCAACCATTCTCAAATAAATAGTCTTTTCCGGCTACCAAACATCTTTTTGATGCATTCCACCATAAATTCCCATACTACCAATACTCTACATGATGCTCCAAGAGATAGCCCCTAGTAAGGTGCATAAAGAGCCCCCATCCTAAAACTCAACACTGCTGCCAAAATCTTCACTGCCCACCAATGATCTTGCATAAAAAATTAAATTTTTAGTACAACAGCCTTGAATGACAGAAACATACACTGTCAGCATCACGGGTGCTCATCACCCTGAAAAATAAAAAATGGTTGATAAGAAACTGACAAAGGAGCTCCTCTGATAGGTGGTGCAACTTGGGCATGCCAACTCAAGTCCAACACGATTTTTCACTGACTAACTATTTACACAATAGCAATAGGTTGGGTATAGGCCAAAAATTTCAAACACATTTTCCGATTTTCCCATTTTTCAATTTCGGGGATTTTTCGATTTTTCGGATTATATATTTTTTTCGTCTTGTTTTGCGTGCCAGAAACCTTGGGGTGTGCCGGGTGAGTTCCGAGAGTTGGTTGGAGCATTTCTTCGAGTTCAGAACTCTTAGAAATGCATTATAGGCCATTTCGGCATTTTTCAGTTTTTCAGGCCGAGAGGTCCCAGGAGGGACCCGCGACCAGATTTGTAGTGCACGAGAATTAATTTTTGGGGCTGTTGCATGACATACATTATTAATTGATGTATATTTGTGTGACTATGTATTTAAATGTGTCGTTGTGTGATTAGTGTATGTACACATTTATATATATATATATATAAAGTCAAAAGATATTTAAATTTTGTTGGGGTCCACCAATGACTAAAGTCATTACAAATGACCTTAAGATCATTAGCTGATCATTTTCCTCTTCTCTCTGTACGCAATTTCCCTCTCTATTTTTTTCTTTTCTTTTTATTTTTGCCACAAACAAGCCTAGATCTACACTATGTCTTTGGGAATTTGACTTTGCCATTGAAGGCAAAAATAATGAGCACAACGAGGGATTTGATTTAATTGGAGAAAAGTTGGATTTGGGTGACTTTGGTGCATTTCGAAATTTGGAGAAAATTGGGGCTTTTTGCATCTAAAGAGGTAGAGTTGTCTAATTGTCTAACTCCTTGAATTCGGTAGTTAATTGTATGTTTTTGCTCCTCTTTATCTATTTATCATGTCAATTTGATGCCTAAATGCATGATTTGATTCTAGGGTTTTTGGTTGGTATTTGAGTTGTTGAATAAAGGTGTTTTATGTGATTAGATGACTATCTTGTGTATAAATTGTTCATGACATGCTAATAATTTGTTTTATGATGGATTATGTATCACCTTATATGGTTATTGTGATGTCCTTGGCTAGTTTTATATTAAATGATATTTCAATGCTTAAAGTATGCTATAAATTGTTGATTGATCTTGTTGCGTGATCGTCAAATTTTCAATTATATTATGAAAGCATGATGATTAATGAATAATTGAATTTGGAGCATTTTATATGCATGGTATGATAGTGTTCACGAGTAAAAGAGGGAACTGTGGATATGTGAGAGCGTAGATGTGATGTGTGGATACACGAGGGTGTGGATGTGATGTGTGGATACACGAGAATGTGGATGTGACGTGTGGACAAGTGAGAGTGTGGGTGTGACGTAGGGCTGCATTAGGCATTTTAAGCATTGTCTTGTATGGATGGTATGGTGGTTATTTTGAATACGGAAATGTTGTTTGTGAATCCATCACATGATCCCTTATTCGTTATCCTATTCATTGTATGTAAGGCATGTAATTACTTACCTTGCTTGAGGAGATGCTACTTAGGCAATCTCTACTGAATCGTTGTGCTTACTCCCCTACATTTTTCAGGTTATGGGGAAGAGTTGGTGGATGTTGATCCTCTGCTTGCATGGATGGGATTAGGAAGGATTTCCATTTGCCATTTTGTATTGGAAGATGTATTTGTAAAGTTTAGACAATTTTTATGCAATGGCCTTATAGTTGTAACTCTGAAAATGTAACCATATTCTTTTGAGACACGTTTAAATCTGTTTTTTTTTTTGGGACATGTGTATATATTGGACTGGACTTCTGCAGTTAAATGAAATTAATTATATTTCCACATTGGAAATAACCGGAATGCCTTAGATGACCTCGGGTTCGGGTAAGGACCCGGTTAGCAATTTGGACCCCCAAGTTCGGGTCGTTACATGAAAGCTCTCATCACTATATAAAAAGGGTAGAGACCATTAATCAAAATGGAGAATATGTCGTGATGTATGCTTCAATCCAATTCCTCAACTTAAGCCCAAACCAACTTTTTGGCCGGCCACACATATATTTAAGAAAGAAAAAAAAAAAAAAAAAACTTTAAAGCCATATCCCCCCCTCCCTCCCTCCTCTCTCCCTTTAATTATAGTCAGAGTACTACAGCTTGCATCAGGATCAGAATTGGCCCTTGAAATCAACTGACTCAGTACAACTCAGACAGGCATTAGCTGATTTATATATCTATTTATTGCATTTCTTATCTATTGCATCATTTATCATCTATCTTATCAGCCAAAAGTCGGAAGAATGTGAAATATATGAGTCACTACTCTGGAACTGTATACTGCTTTACGAACATTATAAATTAGCAGTACATGGACTACAATAGAACTGAAAGATTACCAGGTTCACATTCAGCTGAAGACAAGTAGTTGTCACAAAAAAAAAGAAAAAAGAAAAAAGAAAAAAAAAAAAGAGGGTCTTCACTTACAATTATGGGACATACAAATAACAACACTGATGAGGATTCGGATTCACTTGCAGCATTATATACAATGCTGTGCTAAGATCGATCTTGATGAAGAAATTTGTGTGAAGCACCATAAATTGGAAATAATAAGAAAAGGAAACAATAAGTGATATATTAATTGTTAAAAGAGTAATTGTGGAAAATTAACCATCACTTGATTCCATTATTGTGTTGAAACTGACTAATCCAAAGACTGAAATGGGTTTGATTTGGTGTTTCCACGATACGATATTCTTGTCCAAACACTTGAACGACATTAATAGAGATACCTCATTACTAGGGATGTGATTCCTAATAATGAAATACATATTCCAGAACTCCCATACCTCCATCAAAAGGAGGCTTAAATGTATTCAACAATAGGCATATTTCCAATAGAGATAAACACAAATACAGAAAAAATTATAAAAGGAAGATAAGAACCTCACGTATACGCCAAAATGATGATGCTTGGTTTATGTCTTGTGCGAGAACACCATCTGAGATCAAACCACTTTCCATTGAGCGAAGTAGGAAAGCCTCAAGCTTCTCTCTGGAGAGATGAACATCAAATAGTCAAATCCAAGAAAAAGGGTAGTTCAATAAGACAACATGTACTAAAAAAAATAGCATTATGAAAGAAAATTTTCTGTTCCTTTCTTTTCTATATACATACACACACACACACACATATATGAGACTGTGGACGGAGCTAATTGACAAAATCGTAAAATATAAATTATTACTCACAATGAAAAAATGGGAAGGGATTCATTTACACCTAGTGTAAGAGGAAGTTAACTTTAAACAAATCAGAAACTTCGATAAGTTCCACCATTTGACAATCCAACCACTGGTTTTGAAATTTCATTATTATATTTATCATGCATTCCAAAAATCAAACTGATCGGGAAATTAGAGCTAACTCATTGACATCATGCTCTATATTAGAATTTTTTTTTATCATTTTATTACAAGAAATATGAGTTCACAGATTGGACACTTATTTTTATCCAATTTTGTTCATATTAGGCCTCCAAGAAAGACTCGAGAAAGGTAAAAAAAATCTAATGGTTTCATTGACAAAGGATGAATGCTTCATGGAGTTATTGAGGGGTGTAAGCTGTGTAACTACTCTTACACCAGGTGTAGGTTCATCGTGACCCATGGAAATACAGAATTTTTCATCGCAATAAGAATTGATTCTTGAAGATAAGACATGATTAACAAGCAAGGAGGTTACTTGTCAAAAGCTTCATCGCTGCCTGTTGTCTCAATTAGAACATAGAAGTTGTGCATTGAGGGAGGCAATGGATTCCGAACACCATCTAGATGATGCAGAACCTGTTCCATAAAAATGAATGAGTATGCTTGAAATCTAGTACAAACTATGAAATAGCACATGTAACTTTTTCCTCAGACAAGCACAAGATAAATTTTCCAGACACTTTCTGAAAATGTTGCCAATAGTGTTTAAATATTTTTAATATATATATATATGTAACAAGTTCTCCATACTGAAACTTCTGTATGACTTTTCTCTTTTCGCTATTCATGTTGCAAAACCTATTCAAAGTGAAGACAGGTAAAATGTAAGAAGTCATCAAATATCAAGTTTTAAAAAACTAATCATTGTTAACATGAGAAAGTCGCTCGAGTCTTAAATGTGCAGGGCAGAGTTGAAAAGTTCTGTTACAAAATGCAACACACTTGACCACCAAAGAAAAAATGGAGACCTGGGCCGAGGATCGGCAAATTTTTTAAAATTACATGGTTTATGCATTTTACTATGTCATGCTTGGAAAACTTTCATGCGATTGTAGCTTTCTCAGAAGAGTAGTTAAAGAAACACTCGAATTAGGTCTAAACAATCTTGTGGAAGAATTTAACTTTTCTTTTTCAATGTCTATTAAAAAGTTTTAGAAATTAGAAAAGCAATCAATCTTGTGGGATGGTCAGACCGATAGATGCACCAGTGAGAAAAGGAAGAGTGAACTCCAAGTGCCATTCCTCTCTATCTTTGCCATAATTCCTAATAAATCATACGCTTAAATCTATTTACTAACTGCCATACAAAAATGTCTTTAATTATGTTCCCTCGTTCTAGCAACATGCTAAACTAGAACCAGTTCACTCCTCAATATGCGTTTAGAGGACATTCTTGCATATGGACATACCATCTTAATTGATTTCACTCAACTAGCTCCTAGTTGTTGCTATTTCTTCCGTTTTGCAGATATATTCATTTCGTATTACGTTATTTCACCTCATTCTACTCAAAAATCTCAGCATCCATATTCCAATGAGGCACATGAATTAACATTTTCTTCATAGCCTATTTGTTTGAATCATAAAGGATGGTTGATCTATTTAATTCAATTTAAGATGTATAAATCTGTGAAAACTACTCAAACGAACTGTACCAAACAGAGTCAATTATGATTCGATAAGCAACAAGGTGACAACTTTCAAATCTCTTCCTCCATCTCAATTTTTTTTCCCCTGGCAAGTTAAAGATGCTTTATTCAACTTCAAAAAGAAATCAACTAATACATTCCATCATTATCTCATCCCTCAATCATTGAGAGAGGTCATTGTCAAAGGTGTTTGTAATGCCCTGCACAGTAGAGCACGGGCAACATAGTTGCACTCACGATGGAAAAACCAACTGAGAAGCCAGTGCTTGCAATAAAAATGTGAGCTAATCTTCCAGCACTGCTGCAAGTTAAGGGCACACCATCTCCTTCCCCGCTGCTTGACAATAAGCTGGGCATCCCCTTCGAAATCCATCTGCTGGTAACTCCATTCAGTTACTTGATAATTGGTAGGTATCAAAAATAATTACCCTTTCACATCTCTTAGCATCAATCACAAATACTTCCACTAATTCAATTTTTACCCAAATTTATTTTCCATATATACATTATTAGTTCTTATCTAAAACCTATAGATTACATAGGATTGCTTCATAATTTTTATAAACTATTCATCCCATGTTTCTACAAATGAATACTTCAACCCCCAAAATAGTGCATATCATGGGACCTGTCATCTGTTTCGACATCTCTAATCGATTTATCGATAATTAATTTAAAAAGATAAAGGATTAACTTCTTATGGCTTTCGGAGGCCCAATATTATTAGAAATTCTCTTCTTTCTCCTCTAGTTATCCTCAAAGCAGTCAGCAATCCATTATGCATATTCTCTATCATGTCCAACACCTACATCTAACTCATTTCTTTTTAAAACCCAGCATATCATACCTCTAGGGACCTAGACTACCAGTCCTTGTGTAATTAAAAAGCAAATTAGGAGTTGGCTTGTAACCCTTAGGTCTAGAGTTTGAGATTGGTAGAGAGAGGAGAGAGAAGTAAATTCTTGCCAGTACACAACAACTCATCAAATGATCTTGTCACGCCCAATGCACTCACAAATAGACTGCAAAAGACACTATAATTCCCTGGCCACACCAAAACTGGCCACTAGACGATAATAAGCCTTCTCCTCAGTTTGCATGGACATACGACAAGTACCAATTACAGAGCACCGTTTCTCTGCAAAGTACATACCAGTACTCTCTTCCGGAGAAAGGTCAAAAAGTATTTTGCAGCAAATGTTCATGATCAATGATAATTGACATGAATCAAAGAAGAAAATATCAATTTGTGACATGAATCTAGTGTCTAAAAGAGAGAGTTTACCAGGTCCATTGAGTGGCTATCTAAAAATTCGAATGCAGACAGAATTTCTCCAAGCTTCCTCTTGGCTTCCAATAGAAGATTCTGATACACAAGAGGAAGAAAACAAATAGCTCAATACTATACCATTTTTCAGAACTCACAAGTAATAAGTAGCATGAAATCATAAAGCAGGTCTACAGACATTGACTTTACATCAAAATCCGGTCATTCTAGAAAATGCAGTATTAACATATAGAGTATTTTTAGGGGAAAATACATATTGAACTCTAAAGGATGGAAGTTTTTCAATAAATTATCCTATCAAAGCATTGAGAATAGCTAAAACAAGATAAATATATAATTAACCTACAGCTTTAAAATTAGTTACCCTATAAACAAATTTTAATTCTCACAATTTAAAATTATGTGCAGAAAATGGTTGATCTATGCATGATCATGTGTCACTTTTTTTTTTGAAAGAAATACAGAAATGGAAATAATACATATGTAACAGGCACTATGTGTTTGGCTCACTTCAGAGTGCAACCCTTATCAGATTCCACATAGGTGCCTGAATTTCCATCCAAGTGACATGCCTACCCAAATAGAACTTTAAAGGAAATTTCATTGTGATGGAAACAAAACTGATCCCATACCTGGCAGCTGAAATAATCTTTACAAGCAAGAAAAGCTAGATGTACTGAAGACATCTTTGGAGGAGTAAGTATGGAAACCTTGGTCACAATTCCCAAGGACCCTTCACTTCCTAGCAGAGATGAAGTAGGTGCAGAACAATTACATTAAATAATAGTTAATATATTTTGCATGATATGGGTATAAGATGTTAAGAACTGGGTCATTCTTTAAAAGGCAAAAAAACAGAAAGGATAAGCATTCACATACCTATGAACAAATGCTTCAAGTCATACCCAGTATTATCTTTACGCAGAGTCCCAAGCATATCAAGCACGGTACCATTTGCTAAAACTGCTTCAACCCCTGAAAGATCAACCTAAATAAGCTTCAAAAGAATAAAAATCAATCAAGGTAAAAGACAAAGAATTTAAATATATATATAAATATACACATGGCACTCAGATTATAAGACAAGGAGTTGGAATTTTACCACCTATATAACATTCAAATTGGAAGATGAGGAATTAACAGCAGCAATAAGAGAGGTATAGTACAGCAATTGACCAGCCGACTATTGTGGTTTTGTGGAGTCTGATCATGTGTTGATTAAGTGAAGGATTTGGGAGGTTCAAATTTGTTGATTTGGTTTCTAGGTTGGCTACTGGCACGTTTGAACCGGTTCAGTGTGTTTGAACCAGTTCAACTGGAGTGGTTAATTTGGACTTTGGCTACTGCCAAAGTTGAACCAGTTCAAGTGTAGGTTGAACCGGTTCAGGGCACTTGAACCGGTTCAAGTGAGGTAGTGAGTTGCAACATGTTTGGGCAACAAAGTTGAACCGGTTCAAGTGAACTGAACCTCTTACCACAGCTAACAACTCTACACAAATACGATCTCAAGATCGTTCTAGTGGCACAACCTCCACAGCTAACAACTCTCCACAAATAGGATCTCAAATAAGTGGAGAGATACTTAAGATATTTGAGTATAGAGCTCTTTATTTGACTTACCAACTCCAAGCCCAGATGCATGTATTCCAAAGGTCATACTGA
>JAOTQH010000031.1:4145303-4157007 GCA_025631255.1 Cornus kousa
ATTCGAGATGCTTGGAGGGCTACACCGCTTTGTATTTGGTGGTGTATCTGGCTCGAGAGAAATAGGAGATATTTTGACGGAAAAGAAAAGTCCATTTCTATGCTTAAGTTCTCCGTTATTTGTACTCTTTTTTGTTGGGTTTCAGGGAGAGATTTTAGATCTACGGAGGATATTATTGTATTTTTGGCCTCTCTGAAGGCGTAAGGCGCCTTTTTGCCTTTTGTTTTGTTTTGTATATATGGGTTCCGCTCCCCTTTGAGCGCTTTTAATTTATTCTTATTTATCAAAAAAATATATATATCCACGCCAGGTCCGTGATGGTTTTTGTAAGGCAGATCCATATCCGACTCATTTTTCATTCAAATTCAAAAAAAAAAAAAATCCAAACCCATTAAAATGGATTTTGGATCAAATATTGGCTCAAACCTGCTCCATTTCAAGCCCTAATCACAACAAGGACCTGAACCCTGCACCCCAGTAGGAGATGAAGCTAACAGCTGGTAACATGATTATCTGAACAGTTAATTAACAAGCCCTTTACTTGAGTGTCATAATGCAAATGCACATACCCAATTGGCTCCAAGATATAGACATGTGCAGCCGAGACATGTTTCTAAAATCTCTTATAAAAATTATTACCGAATCTTTGGGACTCTGGGATTGGCACAGGCTTAGGTGGATAAGTAAAGTTCATTGGAAAGTGAGATTTTTGTGTTTACATGGGGGTAGGATTCTCGTATCTGATGTTCCCTATGCCAAAGGAAGTGTTCTTTGGACCCTGTCACTGACAGAAGGAATATATAATTAAAAAGAGAGTGACAGAATTAAACAAGGAATAAAAAGGCTGACTTTAAAGCTGAGCAAATTTATGACAGAAAGGACAGTATTTGGAAAAAATCTGAAGCTGTAACACTATATTTTCAAGCTCTGGTGGTTTTGAAATCTTGCTAATAAGTAGGTGAATTTGTGCCATGGTGCTTCAGAAATATAGTTAATAGTTTTATTTGCAGTTCATTTTTTTATAAATAATAAGCGTGGTGAAGTTTGCTGTCTAGAGTAAATATATGTGGCCCTCAGTGATATGATATTGTGTACTGTATAGTGTGTCATCCCTACTGTATACATTTTTCATCACAGTTTTTTTCTCTTTTCACTTTCATTCTTCCATTTTCGAGTTAATTACATTAAGATTTAAGATATTAGCTCCTGTTTTAAGTTAAGATTGGAGGCATTCAATAATATGTGCTACTGCTATATATATATTTATAATTTATCCAACACACTGTTTTCCCTGAGTTAAGAGAATTGAAAAACAAAAAATATATGGAGGAGGAGGAGGAGAAGAGGGAATATATACATATATATGTGTGTGTGTGTGTGTGTGCATGGGCGTGCTATTGCTCCTTGTTCGGATCTTAAAAATGAGTGTCCAAAAAGTAGCACCAAACGCGCGCGCGCACACAGCCTAGCTTTAAAAAAAAAAAAAACACATGCACACACAACCTTTCAAAAAAAACACACACACACACACACATGAAACTTAGACATGCATGAAGAGAATGTCCTCAATTTGCAAAGAAAAACAAGAGCATGTTGGCCTCACTCAACATTTTATTTAATGCAGTGGCTAACCAACAGTGACTTTCACATGGTCAAAAAAATTCTACAACAAACACAGTTCTATAAATTACCATATTAAAACACCATTGTTAATTTTCTACAAAGTTGTAATAAGTATAAACATGGGCATACTTATCAAAAAAAAAAAAAAAAAATAAACATGGGCATATGAGGCATCACTGTGTTGTACCTTTTTTTTATTTTTATTTTTTTTATAGGAAGTTATATCTATTCCACTAACCATTTATTTATTTTCCTAGAGTTTTAGCTCAGTGAAAAACATGTCTAGGAGGCCAAGTTTCCTTCTCACAACGCAATAACAATATAATCCCATCGTTAAAACGCTTTAAAAAGCAACTACTCACCGAAGTTCACAGATGATGCAATCATGCAAGACTTTGAAGTGATATGATATTGTGTACTGTATAGTGTGTCATGCCATATTTACTTTCATGAAGTGACATTTATTTCTGCATGTTCTCAATAATTTTAGTATGTTGAATATATGTTGGTATGGTCTATAGATATGTTAGCAGTTAGATGCATCTATAACCTTTTGTACGTCCTTTTTTATTTATTTAAATGATTCCGACTACTCTATATATGATTTCTGGCAAATTATTTGTTGTGTCAGCACTAACAATTTTAAGGTGTGATGTACAAACATATGATTTTACCAGCTTCATCTTCAAGAAGGGGGCCTCCATGCAGATATTAATGGAGACGGAGTCCTAGATCATGTCCAGGTGCACTGCTGTTTCTTTTTATCCTTTGATTCTATGACTTATTTCAAAATTTTATTATTTTTGTACCATACATCATGCTGAAGAAAATTGCTCAGGATGGATTGAAAAATGTTGTTTTAAACGCTTCAATTACACTTGGTTTGGTAATTCTAGCTGTTGCTTTCTACATCATTTCAATGTGCTATCTCTCTTACTTCAGCTATGTATAGGGATTCTCCTCACGGGTGGTTTAGTGACATAATGACCATCGACCTGTGACTAAAAAAATTGCTCATTATGTGGCACATGTTACCCTGACTGGTTTCATGCATCTGAGAATTTTGTGCTACAGATAACTCAAATCACACGGATAATATCATCTTGCTGTGCTCATTTAGAAATTAAAAAAATAAAAATAAAAAAATGAAGAAGTCTATGTTGTGTGAGAAGACAAAACAAAAAAATTATTGAAAAAAAGAAAGAAGAAAGAGGACATCTAATGTACTGTTGGGCTACATTGGTTATCAGTGGAACTGAATCCCTTCCCCTTTCTGCAGGTTGTTGGCGGCAATGGCGCCGAGCAGACTGTGGTAAGTGGATCCATGGAAGTGCTGCGACCTTGTTGGGCTGTAGCAACCTCTGGCGTGCCTGTACGAGAACAACTTTTCAATGCTACTATATGTCATCATTCCCATTTCAATTTCTTCAAGCATGGAGAATTCTCCAGAACATTCGGTCAAGCTTCAGATGTAAGCTCTTTAGAGGTTGCAACACCCATCCTTATCCCAAGAGGTGACGGTCATCGGCATCGTAAGGGAAGTCATGGTGATGTTATCTTCTTGACAAATCGAGGGGAGGTATGCTTTTTATCTGGGACCTGTTACATTTTTCTTTTAGTAGCATTTTAAGATGCACTTTGATGTCCATAATTGTCATAGCCCGGTTTGATCACAGCAGAAGACATTAGAAATTTGGACCACTATCACGTTTTCAGACAAGTAACAAAATATAAAATTGGATCTCACAATTGCCTTGTAAAACAAAATGAAAAGTTTGCATCTTGGAAGATGGTGCATGCACCCTCTCTTGTGTTGCTAAATCAAGTTGCCAAGATTCCTTCTGACCTGTAATGCACGTGTTTTCTTATATTTGTGAAGAAAAAAAGTTTCCTTGTGGTGAAGAATTGGTAACTCAGGGGTGTGCGTGCTTTTCTTTCAGGTGACATCATACTCGCCAGGCTTGCATGGCCACGATGCTGTTTGGCAATGGCAGCTCTTGACAGGTGCCACTTGGTCAAACCTTCCTTCACCATCAGGGATGACGGAAGCGGGTGCAGTGGTCCCCACACTGAAAGCGTTCTCCTTGCGTGTGCATGATAATCAAGAATTGATCCTTGTATCAGGGGACCAAGAAGCTGCAGTGCTATCTCCTGGAGGAGTTATACTAACTACCATAAATCTTCCCTTACCTCCCACCCATGCCCTGATATGTGAGGACTTTTCGAATGATGGTCTGACCGACCTTATTCTGGTTACCTCTAATGGGGTGTATGGCTATGTACAGACCAGGCAACCAGGTGCACTTTTCTTCAGCACACTAGTGGGTTGCCTTATAATTGTGATGGGAGTAATATTCGTCTCCCAACACCTGAATTCTATCAAGGGAAAACCTCGAGCTTCATCAGGTTAGCATTGAAACACTGGTTTTGCACATTGTGGATAGCATTCTTCACTGAAGTGGTATCGGAAATGAGATCGCCTGCGCTGATGGAGCCTAATAATCGTGTTGAGGTGAGAGGGTCATGGGGATGTCCTTCAAAATAGGGAACACCACCAGTTTTTCTGTTGTGGCAGCTTAATACAAAGTTCATGGATATGATCGGTACAGTAGTAAACCCTTTGAAACTCCCTTCCCGGACTTTGTAGTTTGGGTAGCTGTTTCAATATTTACTATTACTATATTATAAGAGTCTTGAATGTAGTAATTCTTAAGCTAAATGTTCCCAAGATTTTGGATTAACTTGTAGAAATCTTTATAGTCTGCCAATGAAATTTCCTTTCTAGTTCATAAGCTCCCTCCAAATGTTGTCCGTCTCTCAAAATACTTGCTGAAAGTGATGGTTTTACATAGCCTCCTCGTATCAAATGATGCAGCGTACTTTGTCTGTCTGGGAACACATGCTTTTGTGTATTGTTATAATTGACATGGAGAAGTGTGATATACTAGTATACAGGTGTGAGATATATATATAGATCTCACTCGTTTATTTTTGGACTTTTTTGGATGAGGAAAACATATAAAACCATGGAATGTCGTCACCTGTGTCATCCTCGTTACTACTCATATTTGTTATACCGTACTAAATTCAAACTTAACCTTTGTCTCATTATTCTTATAAATGACACTCTTCAAACTAGAACTTATCATCTCACATGCCCCCATTTTTTTTTTTTTTTTTTTTTTTGGGAGTATTAAAGGCTTCCAAGAGACCTACAAAATATACTTAAGGCATCTCATGTGCTCACATCAATCGTAAACTTTTTTTAAGGGTTAAATATCTTTACACAATTCTATGAATTGGTTGATTTACTTTGATATTCTTTTGAATCCATTACACCATGATTGCTATTGTTACCATAATTTTAACACATAATCCGTGTGTTTAAATCTAAAATTACCCTTTTGGACCATAGCGGGTCATTATCTCGCATGGGAGGGGCTTTGGGCTTGTCAATATGAGCAGCACACCAAATAACTTTTTTGGATCCAATGATATTTGTCCAACCCTTACAATTAATAAAGCCCAAAGGAACCAAGTCTAGAATGGGATTTAGGCCTGAATTTGTCAGTCTGGGCCGCACTTTTTGTCATTCAAAACAAGTAGTAATAAATTGGGTAAACTTCACTTACTTTCCTTATGATTTGTCAATATCTCACATTGACCTCTTTTAAGTTTTATAATTCTACTTTTCTTCCCTGGAATCTCACTTACCTCTCCTGTGAGTGACTAGAAGATCAATTTTGCACTTCCAATGCCTATGATGACAGCAAATATTTCATGGAAGAAACGGTAAAAAAATACACTAAAGGGAGGTAAGTGAGATGATGAAACCTAAAAGGAGTTTATGTAAAATATTAACAAGCTTTAAGGGAGGTAAGAGCAACTCCAATGGGCCTATTTTCAAAATATAGTATGTGGGTTTAAAATGGACTCTCAAATGGCATGCTAAATAGGCTGCCAAAATATAATTTTGCCAAATATTGTGCCAAATATAACACAACATATAACTATTACTAAATGTGTTATTATTTTTTTCCTTCTCTCCTATATAGGCTACCAATTTGGTGTTATGCTTGTGTATATATATATATGTCAGTGTTGTGTTAAGCATACAAAAATAACATTTTACATTGAAAATAGTCTTAAGTAAATTTTCTCCTTAAAAAATTTATACAAGTATGAGAGTAAACGTTTCAAAACTGTGAGATTGATCATTAGTTATTCCGCCCTAGTGTGTGAGACTCACTTTGGTGGAATATTTTCATTAGCAAATTATAGTGTAACAGTTGTCCTTAAATTTTTTTCTCGTACAATTTGGAACGCATAAAAAGATAGAAGCCGTTCTGTCAAGTGAATTTTAGCTTGGACACATTTAAAAAATAATAATAAATAAATAAAGGGTAAATATCACTCTAAAAAATTTTTCGAAAATTACTATCACCCATATTGCAAATGTTTGTTCCGTTTTTCACTCACATTCCAACAGTCACATGTTAAATTCTGACACCATGTAAATTAACTAAAATACCCTTTGACTTTGTCAAACTGGTTCTTTGACCTACAAAACTAGATAAAAAGATTAAATTATTCCTAAATGTTTTTCAATTTACAATTATATTATATATATATATATATATATAAATGGAAAAGCTATTGTACAAACTACCCCCACTAAAATCTGCCCCTCATAAAAATTATGAGTATTTATGTAATTTTAGAAACCAACTCTCTCTCTCTCTCTACCACTGTACCTTTCTCTCTCCACCATCACCGTTCCTCTCTCTCCACCACCTTTTTCTCTCTTCACCACCACAATTTCCCATCCAAATTACTACAATCAGACCTAGAAATTTAGATTATTAATTTAGTTGAAATGATACATGATCAAGAGTAGTTAAACTTGGTTATTAATGTTCTGTTGGCAGGATATATTGGAATGGATCTATCCTATGCTCAGGCTAGAACAACAGTACATCAGCATTCCTAGTGAAGCTCCTAAAATTATAGATCAGAACTGACCCGCACTCAATTGGCCGGTGGAGAGCTCTAAGAAAATTTAAGGCAAAATAGATACAGATGAAGATAATGATCACTAACCCAATTGAGAAGCTTTAGAAGGAAGCAAAGTCATGGCAAGTGCTGAGGACAACAGAACAATTGCACATAATATTTCCGCACGCTGGATCAACCACTCATTTGCTAAAAAATTATGGAAGTTTGGACTTGCATTTGTGTCATACACTGCAAATTTTCTGAAAAGAATCATTCTTCTTGTTCAAAAGATTATTAATTTCTGGAAACCCAAATGAAGAACAATTTTGATTTGTGGGTTTTCAGCTATATAAACTAGAAAAAAAAATAAATAAATAAATTCTGACGTACATTATGCTTGAATTTTTATGGAATTTGGTCAGATTGTAGTATTTGTTTTTGCCAAAAACAACAGTCACTCTGTGGTGAAGGAGGAGGAGAGATTGGGATGGGTGATGGGTTGGGGATGGGATTGGGATTGTGTGGGTGGCGGCGGCGATGATTGGTGATGGGTTGGGATTTTGTGGCCGGTGACGGCAATGGCGATGGCGGATGGATGTCTGTGTGGGTGGCGGCAGCGGGGAGCGGATATGTGTGTGTGTGTGTGTGTGTGTATATATATATATATATATATATATGTCTCTGTGTGTAATGTGCGTTTGAAGTTTGAGGATGTGGATGACACAGACCTTGCCCCAATCCAAACAAGACTTGACGCAAATCCAAGACCCAATTTATAAGCTGCAAGGAGATGTCTCTGATCTCCATAAGAGGACTCCTATCCCTAGTATATATTTTTAAAAATGGACCAAAAGTTTGCAAGGAGAAGATTGGGTGGGCTATTGCTGTGCTTTGACCAAGTCAGAACATTTAAGGGCAAAATTGTCTTTTAAGTATTTTTAACGAAAATTGTGACGGAAAAGTAAAAATGGACCTAAGTGATAGTTATTTTTGAAAGATGTTTGAGGGCGATGTTTGGTCAAACCTCAGGAGTGTCAGTGAAATTATCCTAAGTTTTAAAATAAAAAAGGTGTGTTAGCAGTCCACTCCCCGTGAAGAGGAAAGATGTTCATAATTTCCAATAAAGTAATAATAGAGTTTTGGTTAGTACAGGTGTCATTACCATTGTTTTTGAAGTGAAAACAAAACTATGTAAAATGAGAGGAAAGTGAAAACTTCAGTCTTGATCACATTCACCAACGAGGACTTATTTTTGTTCGTTTAATTGGAATGAATAAATTTTGCATTCTTACCATATTCTAAATGATGTATTTCTAAATTGATATTCTCTATGTAAAATACATTTTTTTTTTCCTTGGCAAACAAAAACACTACTAACCAATAATACTACATAGAGCATCCATGACTATCCCAATTGGATGTGATCATGAGAATATTTAACAAACAGATGAAGGAGAAGGTCACTAGATCAGTAACTGAAAGCATGACAATAGCATGGCAACAGTATTTCCTTAACAACGGATAAACAAAAACAAAACATCATGTAGCCATTGGTGGACACGAACATAGGTGCCTTCATGATCTCTGAAATCTTCCCCTCCACTGCTAGCCAGCTCTTTTACTGCATCGACATTAGAGTGCACCAATTCCACCCAAGGGAATTTCCATAGTTGAGACTCATCTAACATAAACAAATCCTCCAGTAGAGTGCTCACAATGAACTGGAGGAGATAGAAATTCCCAACAGCGTATATATGTATATATGTGACCGAATCCACCATTAGAGGAGCGGGTTGATGAAACCATCAGATGATTGGGCTCAGTATTTTTAACCAACTTAGCATGTGGTTTAGTATTTTCAACTTGGGCCAAGAATTTAATTGAGCCCACCTGGTGCGTTGGAATGTAAAACATTAGTGGGCTAAGCACTTGACCCATTAGGCCCAATTGCAAGTGGCACAGCAAATCCATCCACACTAGAAGCTTTCCTCGTATCAGATCCAACCACGGAGCTTCTCAATACCCAAATGCAAACGAGACAGATGATTTGACGGCGTGACAGTACGGCATCCCGAGGCGTCATCTTGGACGGTGAAGTATAGCTGCCATTTTGGCGATGCAGAATGCGAATTTGCCGGTGAACTTTCATGAACAATTTCGAGAGTGAAAAGCTCCAGAAAGATTCCCAAAGAGATGGCTAATGTCTTGCCCTAGCAAGTTTGGAGAGCTCCTACTTGAGAAAACAACCAGATTGAAAATCGATTTGGTCTTATGTAAAATACATTGGATTGGGGACTTTCAGTTTCTCTGCAATTGGCTTTTCTGAGTTTGGTTTTTATTTTTCCGTCAGATGTGCGCTCTACCAAATAAACCCGTGGACAGTGATACTACCCATATAGGCCCAAGATCCTTGACAAAACACTCTAGAAGACCCCGACTCCATCTGTCGTCTGAACTTGTAGAATATACAGAACCAGTCTCATCTCTCTCGTTTATTCCATGACAAAATTGACCAATTCGATCGGGTCTTCGTTGTTTCGATCTCAGCCGTTTGATTTCTCTGTTCGATCAGGTCTTCGCTCATTGGCAAAACTGCTCGACTCAAGTTCAATATGAACATGAATATATAAGTCTTGTCTCCTTCTATTCTCAGGGGTTGATTTTTCCTCTGCTCTCTTCGTCAGGTTTGATCTCTCTGTTCTTAGGTACTTTTCTACAAAATTGATTAAATGTTATTGAATAGTTGTTACTTTCCTGCAAAATTGATTAAATGTTATTGAATAGTTGTTAAATTTTTTTTTTTTTTTTTTAATTTTTAATTTTTAATTTTTTGATGCTTGCAATTCACTTTGGTTTCCTACGAGGGGAAAGAAAAAAAAAAATTTGTGAGACACTATACACACTGAAATTTTCATATCATGTACTTTGGTTGTGTATCTCCATTGTGTGTTGAAACATGCTTGAGAACATAAAAAGATCAACCCATACTGAAATACATAAATAATGTGATCGAATTTTATGTTGAGTGACTATAGTACAGTTCCACTGGGGAAAACTATAAAAACACGCTTCTTAGACGGACATAAAGAGGAACCAGGGGCAATTCAGTAAACACATCAATCAATCTTACACAAACAAGTTCAGTAAGAAGTTCTCTCCAACACTGCATTCTCATCCAATGTAACACATCAAGCCTTCTTCTGTACTGATGCCGCAACATCTCTGTCACACTGAAATCTCCTCCGTTCTGTATAGTGAGGAACAACCACCATTTCATATGTGGAAAGAGTGTCCTCCTCATAAGACCAGTAATGGCCTGGTCCTCCTACTGCATCGTTACATTTTCTTTTACCCTTCTCCCCTGCACGGCTGAGTCCTGTCTCATCATTGTCCTCACGTTTTCTCTTACCCTTTTTGGTACGCTTCTTAGCTTCAATATAAACCGGGATGACTCCACACTTGTTCACAATCAACTCACAACCTTATCTATTTTAATTTCCACTTCGTCTCCACCATCCACCTTAAAATTTTCAAGTGGTACATAGCTCAACACTAGGTGGTTATGTGGGGATGGTGAAAAATCATAATTGGGATAACGGGTACAGTGAGCACAAAAATCCTTGGATACATTTGTAACACTAACAATATAAGTTGTTGTTCTGTTGACAATTTTGAAATCATGTGCTGCTGTATATACAACACTTAAAACGAAGCCTTTCATCGTACTCATATTTTGAGGCACTTGAATTGACAATACATTACCCGACCTCTGATTACTGAACCAATCAGGAATTTCAGAGCAGGAGAATGTAATGTCATCGATTATAGTACCTCCATATCTTCCATACCATTTCTGCACAATTAGAATGATCGATAATGTGTAAGGTAGAGACATGCACATTAACACATACACATGTATAAACATTGAGAGATAGAGAGAGATACCTGTAGTACATTCTCCGTGCAAGGGAACTCAACTAGTTTGCTGCAATTCCATAGAAACATGAATGGGGGGTGTGAGAAATTTGATAGATCCGGAAATCTTTCCAATGATGAATCTGAAGCATGTAGAATGGTCAAACTTGATGGAAGCTCTGGAAGTGATCCAAGGTTTCTACAATGGTGCAAAAGGAGGACTTCAAGCTTACAAAGACTCTTGATACTAGCTGGTAGACTGTACAAATCGTCGTGAAATAATTCCAAATATTTTAACGAGGATAGACTCCCGATGTCGTTCAGAACCGTTCATACATTATCGAGACTCAATCTCGTTAGAGAGGTTAACCCCAACAACGAATTCATCAATGATGGTGATCCTTTACTACCAGATAGAGACAAATTCCGAAGGTTCTTTACACGGACTATGGAAACTGGTACTTGTCTTATAGCAGTTCGGGAAGCAGAAAGCACAACTAACGATTTGATTTCCCCAATCTCCTCAGGCAATTTGTCAAATTTCAGGCATCCAGAGAGCTGAAGATGTTCAAGAGATTTCAACATACAGATGCTCCTCGGGAGATTCCTAAGGTTTGCACAATCTTTCAGGTTTAGGGACCAGAGTTTATCTAGACTTCCAATGGATTCGTCAATCGTTTTCAAACTTCTACAATCTTCAAGTGTCATTTTCTCAAGGTTTGGGAGTGTTGAGAAGTCGGTAGTGATTCTGGTTAGAAAATGGGAATGACTAAGATCAAGCATTTTCAACTTTCCAAATACCTGTTGAAAGAAGATTTAGAGCACATAATTAGTTCAAAGTGAAATATACAATTCAAACAGACAAAAGGAAAAATTACACAATCACTAGTTTATTCAAAGTGCTAATTATACCTTCTTATCCTTCCATATTTGTCTTAGGTTGCTATGTTGCATGTCAAAACCAATTAATTTCTCTTGATACAAGTTACTTGGTATAGAATTTAGAGGGAATCCATGCCAGCATAGCCAATGAGCCATCTCAAATTTTTAGGAAGATGTTCATAGCCTCCAGTGATGTTTACATTCTTCAGTTATAGCAATCTTAGTTTGTGCATCCCCGCAAATGCTTCACCACTCAAAACAACTTTATTTGGTCCATCCATATTTAAGG
>JAOTQH010000031.1:4157584-4171989 GCA_025631255.1 Cornus kousa
GAAACTAAGACATATGGCAAACACTTAAAAACAATTTCTCGATTTCCTCTATACAAAAGCATTTGCCTAAACTAGGGGGAAAAAAAAGAAAAAAAGAAAGAAAAAAGAAGAAGAGAAGATTAGCCTAAAAATCAAGAAGAAACTAAGTAAAGCCTAAACAAATAGAACAAGGGAACAGAGAAACAGAGAGAGAAAAGTACAATTTAGCTTCCTAATTTTCTAAGCAATTTAGTTGAAAAGATTAATTTTTGCTTCAGAAAAAGAACAAAACAAAGATAGAAAGAACAACTTCAAAAAACAAAGTCTCTATTTTTTTTTTCAGAATGGACAAAGAATAGGCCGAAAAATAGAGTCTTTTCTGGTTTATGTTCTGAAAAAGAAAGAAAATAGGAATTAAGAAGAATAAAGTAAAATAGAGGAAATTTGTTAAGCACCTTTAACATTCAGAGCTGGATCGTCTCTACCTTTGACGTGGGGTCTCTGTTTTTTGTTTTTATTTATTTTTAATGCAATTAGGTTAAAAAAAATTGGGCTTTATATATAAAGTGATTAAATTTGTTAGCCCAAAATGGGTTGTAGGCGCAAATAAAATCAAAAGAACAAAAAACACATTTTAGCAGGATTGGTAGGATCGTATGATCCTATGCAATTCTACAATCCTACATATGATTTTACTGATCCAACTATGATCCTACTTCCCAGCGATTTTTCATGTAATCGGGTTCAATTTAGCAATTTGGGATCGTAAGATTCTACAATCCAGATCGGCATTTTAACAACCATGGGTTCCACCCTGCCGCATATATGACACATGCAGGTAATTATTCACCAAACTACGTCCTAACACTACATAGTCATGTGTCCTTCAAAGTGGTTGGGAATTATTGAGTGCTAAGAATGGGTATAGCCACAATTGTTGTGCCGAATATGCATATTGAAGTCATTGATAAATCTTCTTACTAAAAGGTATGCACTACTTGAGGAGAGAATGTGAAAAGAGGATAACGGGACACGTCTCCCATAATTGAAATGACAATAAAATAGTCACGTGTACAGTGTACCTCAGTGGTTGTTTTCCCGTGTATAGGTCTCACTTGTGTGTCATTGACAATAAGTACCACTTTCTCTCACAAAATAAAAAGGTCATCCCTCTCTAAAGGGAAAAACCCACTCGAACGGCTAGGGTTTGTCAGCCTCTCCTTCCTCTTTCCTCTCTTTCCTCCACCCTTACCTATCACACCTTCCAGAGGAGTCTCCACGTGAGATGCATCTTTGTCACAAACCCTTACCCACACTAGCCATTGGAACAAATGTTTCCTTTCTTTCAAAACAAAACAACTCCCTAGAAATAGTCAATGGTTCCAATAAGATATATAAATTTCCAATTGGAGAATTTGAGGTAAAAAAATTGAGCATAGAATAAAGTTACACAACGAAGTTTGTAATATAAAATAATGACGACAACTACAGAAGTCTAGAAGACTTAACGGATTTTTAAAACATATTCATTTGTTCACTTGAAAACTTTCTTGATGCATTGTGGATTCCTGTATGAAGCTTTTGTAGATGCGTCTCCAAGTATCCCTCTATCATTTCTTCGAATAGGAGGAACGCTTTCACATATAAGATGTAAAAGAGATATTCAACAATCTAGTATACCAGTTCGCATGTAAAATGTTTGGCTTCTCAAACGTGATAATGCAGGTTTGAATCATTAGAGCAGCCATTTTGTGCAAATAATGCCAGATGTTATGTCATATCCAATCTGCCCTCCTAGCATACTCACCTAACGAGGATCACGCTCGGTAATGACCCTTTCTATGTACAACACACGCGAGGAGAGCTTTAAGGTTCTTTACACACAGTCATATTAAATGCAGTCACTTCTTCGATCCAACAACTAATGAATCGAGATGTTTAGAAACACACTGTAATCAAATTATACAACACATAAGTCTAGTATGCATCATGTCATTGAACAATTATAATATATACATGTAGATATGTAGACAAAATTTGCCAAAATTGTCTTCCATTTAGCATTTTAGATACACTAGTTCATGCTTTAAAATGGAACCACCACACCAAATCAGCGAAAAGAAATAACATATAGGGTTTTAATTTAAAATCCTCAATTACCACTGTTTGAGGTCATACAGAACCCTAATTTTAAGAATCAACATTGGATTATATAATAAATGGTATAATTGGACATAGGAACAAGTTAACTTGCCATGAATTAGAAATTGGGTGCTTCTAAATACAATCTAATGGAAAATGATTATTGGAATCAAGAGAGAGACTTACGGACAGTATGATTTGGAGAAAATGGCAATCTTGTTGGAGTAAATTGCATTCTGTACGTAGGCCGATACTGAACTTGAGGCTAGGGCTTCATTTGGTCCATTGCTCAACAACAATATACCAACAATTGCTATAACAGCGATGAGCTTATAACTCTGCATCTTCTCTCTCCTCTTTCTCTCTCTAGTTTGTACAGAGAAGTGCTCGCTCCGTATAAACTGGTGGAATACTGGTATGGGGTACTTGAGACTCGATGTCGAATGTTTTTATCGTCTATGAATCAACCATAAAGAGAATCCACAGACCTTTGGGCCCCCTTCAAGCTTGTAAAGTTGCTCTACCAGCCCATGGGCCTTCAGGCCTATAATTTTGGTGCGTGATTTGGATGGGTCAATTTAAAATTTTACCGCCAAAAATAAATAAATAAAATTTAGTAATTATTCGGGTGCACATGGGATGGAAGGATTGCAAGTGTCCGGTGATGGATTACTGTGCTACGCAAGATCATTGTCTCCATATCCTCGAAAACTCTCTACGTGTGTGCTTTAAGATAGTGCAGGGTTACGATCTCTTCTTGTTGAATGGGGGTATTACCTAATTGTCTCCGTCCCCCTTCACGCCCACCTGATGACCTGATTCATCCACAAGAGCTCTCGCTTGAAGTTGAAGAGAGCTTCAATGGTTTACCGGAATGTTGAATAGCCTACTCTAATAGTCACCTAGGTACTTGTTGTATAGTTAGGCTATTTGATTTGGGCTATGGGCTCTTGTATACTAGTTGTATGGTCTATTTATTTGGGCTTGAATGGAGCCTTTGTGCCATTGTATGATACAGACTTAATCCTCCTTCAATGGGCCTAGCTCTTGTAGGCCCAACCCTCTATTCATATCACTTATTTGCTTGAATTTTCTAATAATAATAATAATAACGAGACACAACCTAACTTGAGGTTGGCAAGTGCCAACCCAATCTATTGAAGTGGCCAAGTGCCAACCCAATCTGATCCAACCCTAATACAAGTATATGTTTGTATAGATAGACAATATAATTAATGCGATTTTGTTTGTATGAATGATAGAATTGTTATTGGGAAGTACTTTCTAAACACTTTGTAATTTTTTGGCATAATAATTCTTACATTACCATTAAGTTGAAACCAAGTTTAATTTCCAAGTCGTTTTTTGATAATTTTTTAAAATGATTTGGAATTACATGAACCTAGCCAATCATAATCTGACAAACAAATAAATGTAACAACTTTTTTTCTTTTTTCTTTTTTTCTTTTGCATGTTGGGCTATTGATTGGCTGAGACCATACAATGATTTTTTCTCATTTTTCTCAAATTGAAGGTTTGCAACTTAAATTGAGTCTAGAGTAGCTCTTTAATCACTGAAACATACCCAAGTCAAGATTATATATATATATATATATATATCATTTTTATGTATTCTAAGATGGGGTGCCTGTCATTTCCTATTATAATGAGAATGGGGATTGAGCTCTAACTTTTGGCATCCATGTTTATGGATTGGCTTAAAACATTTCGTCTCTAACATGGTTGCAATTTGCTAGTGAAATACAATAGTTCTGTGATTGCACTCAAATAACATCTCTGTTTATTCAAGAACTTTTCATTTGTAGATATGTAAATGCAGTTCAACACCTCAGTTTCAGATGTTTTTATGAATTTCAAACTAGTAATATATATTATGTTCAGCACTCTGCCATATAAATACCTAAATATCAAGAGTGCATTATGCTAAGAAAGTACATAATGGATTGCCATTTTATTGTTGTCTACTACAGACACATACTTAATATCATACTATGTTTATCAAATTTTCAAACTATAGTTTGACATTGGATTTTAAAGGTAATTCACTTCAAGTGAATGTTTTCTTCAAGCGCAAAAAGTGTAGCAGCATTCCAAAATAGTTGAATTTGTAAGCCAATCGGGGGAATTGTAACTTGGAATCATTCAATGGAGGATACAACGCCTCCATATCGGGGAAGAAGCTCCTATGCAGAACGGCCCTTTCATGGCTGAAGGTCTCCAAAGAGTACTTCCCATGGTACCTCCCAATACCACTCTGGCCAACGCCTCCAAATGGTAGCGCATCACATAGAAACTGCAATGTTAACAAGCAAACTGATCAAGTGTCTGTTTTCAACTGTTCACAGAGAGAACTGAAAATTAGAAAACTGTACAAAAACTCTACTTGATTTAATTTTCTGAAAACTCAGTTATAAAAAGGCTTGTTTTCAGATAACTGTCTTTCATAGTTCTCTAAAAATAGTTTTCTGTTTTCTGAATAACAAACCAAGCAATCCCGTAACATTTTTCTAGAAGTGGACATGTACAAGGAACAAAAGATGACAGTACTTGAAAGAGGGTATCGTTGAAAACCACAGTTCCCGATGATGTTTCTGTCAAAATCTGTTTCTTGAATGCTTCATCTTGGTAAATGCATACAAGGTAAGAGGTTTAGGCCTCGAGTTTATGAATTCGATGCTGTCCTGAATCTTTTCAACTGCATGATAAAGAATAAACACATTCTAATGTGATAGTGGTCTAGGAAAATCTCATAACAACAACAATAAATGGTACTGTACATTGTTTTTTCTCTTACAGTGATAATTGGAAGAAATGGGCCAAATATTTCCTCAGTCATGATCTCAGCATCAAGTGGAGGATCCAGCAAGATTGTTGGTTCGATGATCCTGTAAAAAGTTCAGCAGACACAGATATCAGGAAGCTTCTTACCATGAATAACATACTGAAATTGGAACTCCATAAAGGTTGCAGAGAAGTTACAAATTCTCTTCGTCTAGTGAACCACCATGAACAATGGAAGCTCCGACATTAGGATCTTCAAGAAGATTGCAGAGTCTATCAAAGTGGTGCTTGTTGACAATTCTAGAGACGTTTTTCAAGCTTCTTGGATTATCACCATAAAACTTCTTCATAGTCCTCTTCAAAAAGTCAATCTGAAAATAAACAAGTAGTCATAGAAATAATTCTACTCTTAAAAAAAAATGTACTAGACAGATGATATCATTAGTAGCAGAAGAGATGCAAATTTGTGTACCACAAGCACATAATCTATTCCTATACATGCTTGGCCACTGCAGAGTCCCCACTTTCCCCGCGCAATTCTTTTGACAGCCACCTTGAAATTGAAATCAACACAACAAGACATAAGAAAATCAAGATTTAACTCTCGTTTCTCTGAAACACTACGCCACAGTCACTGCGCAACCTTTATATCCGAGAGGTTTGTGAGGGAGTCGAGTATAATAAGACATTTTCCGCCCAGCTCCAGAGTGACCGGTGTTAGATGCTTTGCAGCTGCAGACATGACAATTCTTCCCACTCGCGGACTCCCTAAAAACAACATTTCAACTTTAGTTCTCTGTAGGCAACAAAGAAAAGGGTGGTGGCTTGCTTAATTAGAGAAATGCATATATATACCTGTGAAGAATATCTTGTCCCATTTCTGCTGAAGTACTTTTTCAGCAATGTCTGCTCCGCCTTCAATCACTTTAATGGCTTTGTTGTCCAAGTAAAGAGGGATTATATTAGCAAGGAACGAAGAGCATGCCGGCGCTTGCTGCGTTTCCTGCAGATATGGCTCCCATCAATGGGTCCAATGCCAATACTGCATATTCATAGGTGTGATTGTTATGAATTTATATACTAATACATTACAATTAATCATATAGTTTCAATATTGAATAATTTGTTAGGAGTCTATATATACTCACAAATGGGGAAGTTCCCAGATGAAAAAATGAGTGCTAGGCCAAGCGTTCAGGCAACACTTCACCTTTTGCGGGAAGAAAAGTAATGGTATGTGAACCTGTCCAAATTGCATCATTAGTAGCTGAAATATGGCCTCAAAGACAGATTTTTATCGACTTAAATAGCGTTTGATGAACAAGAATGAGTTCAGCACAAGGCATGAATGAACACAACCTTCGAATTTTTTATACACAATGTGCTTCATTCTTGTAAAACAAGTGAAATCCAAATCTATGCATCTTCAAAATATGATGATAATTGGATGATGACTAATGAATATTGAAAACATAGCCCGTGAATCCTGAACACAAGTTGAATTCCAACTCGATCCATTTTGAAGAATTTTACCACAACATATTCTGTGTTGTTTTTCCATCCATGCATTGGTTTTAATTTCACTCTGGAACTCAAGTTTCATACAAATTTTATACAATGTTAAACAAGCAGACGGGTACATAAATAAAGGTAATGGCTGAAAAGAGAGAAAACAAACAACACACCTTTTGGGGGACCATCCATTTCTCAACACAGCTCAAAGAATCGTTGGCTGACTTAACCACAACTCCAATCTACAGTAATATAAACCAAACACTAATGAGATGATGAAATAAATGGGTAGATTATCGATCTCTGTACAGCACGCGTGTTGTACTACAGTGAACGGTCACGATCCCTCACAGAGATGATGAAATAAATGGGTAGATTATCGAATCCCTTTACTGCACGCGTGTTGTACTGCAGTGGACGGTCACGATCACTCGCATGTGTGAGGGATCGTGGCCATCCAGTACAATCAGTGACGGACCAGAGAATTGTATGAGGGGAGACGGCCTTGAACAACAACAATACATAATGGGGTATCACCATAAATTGAGTGGGCGCAGATAATTTTTTTTTTACAAAATTACCTATGTTTTTTGTGAAAATCGTAAAAATAACCCTACTCAATTTATGGTGATACCTTATAATATTTTATTATTGTTCAAGGCTACTTCCGTTTATACAATTCTCTGAATTCGTCACTGACAGTACTCACGGCCACGATCCCCTCACACGTGTGGCACAATCAGACGTTTGAGTGATCATAGTCGTCCACTGCAGTATAACACGCGTGTTGTACTGTAAAGGATTCGAACCCGTTCCGATTGCTGTACTTTCATGAAAGAAAAAAAAGAAAACTTACTTCATCACGGTAAGCTTCAACGGGATGCTTTCCTAGATCTTGTTGAAGTGCTTTGAACATCTTGTCTTCGTTGCCAGTGATGAGCTTTAGGATAGCTTCAAGCTGGGCTTTCCTCCATGAAGCGCTTCTTGTACTTCCACTTCTGAAACTTTGTCTCAGGCTCTCAGCTCACCTAGTCCCACTTCACCCTCCAATTCCATACTTATGATTATGATTCTACACACGCATGTAAGATCACTTGATCTTCAATATATAGATATATATAGTATTTTGGGCATATATATGAAAGCTGAGGCCAACTAATAAGCTTTTGGTTCAATACCTTACTTGGTCAAGTGGAACGAGCTACAATACAGTACTATGGATTTAAATTGACACTAAGCCAACAACATTAAACTGGGAAAGAAAATGATAGTGAAGTAGGACAAGCTACAATACCTCCAATGCATTTAAATTAACACTAACCAAACAACTTTAAATTGAGAAAGAAAATGATGGTAAAGTGGGGAACTAGTTACAATACCAATATGGTACTTTGCATTTAAATTGACACTAACCCAACAACATTAAATCGAGAAAGAAAATGATGGTAGTGGGAACAAGCTACAATACCTCCAATTCATTTAAATTCACACCAACTCGACAGCATTAAACTGAGAAAGAAAATGATGGTAAAGTGGGACAAGCTAGAATACCTCCAATGCATGAAGCTACATGCATATTATTTTTCCACAATTCCCACACAGAGAGAGAGAGAGAGAGACTTCAAATCAAATGAAAAAAAGGAAAAAAAAAAAGTGAAATAAAAAAAAAATAAAAAATATATATATATATATAATAAGCTCAACAGCCAATAGGCTACTGACACGTGGGCGAATTGTAATAACATTTTATTTTATTAATTTTAAAAAGGGATGTCAGAGCAAATTAAACCAAACCCGATGATAGTGTGATATCAATTTTAGCCGATGTTTAATCTAAGAGCAATAAACCCAAATTTGGAGGGGCGTCGATCGAGCATTTACCCCTATAAAATAAGGAATGATGTATTAATGAGTTTAGAGATAGTCTCTGATAATCTTGTCATTTTCTTTGAAATAAAAAAAAAAAAATGGAACACAACTGTAGAAAAGTGGAGTGCAAATATCATCTCTCAACAATTTTATATTAAACAATCAGATATTTATACATATATTTTACTTCAAAGGTTTAAACTCTCTGTACTATTATTTTTTACTCTATTGTTCTTCACTAACCAAACTTTGCTCCCGGTGGATCATTTTTCTCTCTCCTCCTCCTTTTTCTTTTCTTTTCTTTTCTTTTCTTTTCTTTTTTTTTTTTATTTTTTTATCAGAAACTCTAGATACTTCTTCTTTCCCTTTCACAACAAAATTCTTTTAATTTACTCTCTTTTTCCTTTTTCCTCTTGCATGGACCTTTTCTCTTCTATGATTCTCACTAACTAAGCACTAATTCTTTTTCTAGCATAACCCTAATCCTCTTTGTTTCTTTGTTTTCTTCTATTTTTTAACCCTCTTTCTATCAATTTTTTTTTTCCCTGAAAAACACAATTTTGTTTTCATTATTAAGTTGATAAAAAATAATATTACTTTCAATTTCTTAAAGTACAACATCATATATATATATATATATATATATATATAATATACAAAGTATTTAATATTTGTCGTGTTCCCATCATATCGGTGTCCTAATTTTTTAGGATTTACAGTGTCAATATATCCATTCGTTTCCATGCTCTTAGAAATTGATATTAAAACCAACAACATTAAATTGGGATAAGCTACATGCAATACCTGCCATGCATTTAAATTGACACTAACCAACCAACATTAAATGGAGAAAGAAAATGGTGGTAAAGTGGGACAAGCTACAATATCTCAGTGCATTTAAATTAACCTGGGAAGTACGAATACACTTAAAAAGACAAATAATTCATATTGAACACGTGTTAAACACTGACGTGCGTCGGACATGCCAAAATATGTGTTGGACAAGCAAAAAATGTGTGAATTTTTTTTTAATTTTTTTTTGAATATTTTGACACTGATAGGTTGGGGATTTTTTTTAATTTTAAAGTAAGGTGCTTTGGGATTTTAAGAAGATTTTAGAAAGGAACCTAGGTTGAAATGTAAATATGAAGAGTTATTTAATAGCTTTCATTAATATAAAGGTCATTACTTAATAAAATAATTTTATATTAAACAATTAGATATTTAAGCTTATATTTTATTTCAAAGGTTTAAATTCTTGTACTATTATCTTTGACAAGCTGTGGAAACTCTCTCTTTCTTCTTCCCGAAAAAACCCTCTTTTTTTTTTTTTTTTTTTACTATCAGGTTGATAAAAAATAATATTACTCTTAATTTTTTAAAATATAACATCATATAAATAAATAAATAAATAAATATATTTATATATAATATTTATTATTCATTGTGTCCCTATTGTGTCCATATCCTAATTTTTTTGAATTTGTCATGTCGTATCACATCCATGAATCGTATCTATTTTTGTGTTTTTCAGAAATTGAAACTAACCTGACAACTTTAAATCGAGAAAAAAAAAAATTATAGCAAAGTGAGACCAAGCTACAATACCTCCAATGCACTTCAATTGACACTAACCCAACATCATCAAATTCACAAAGAAAATGATGGTAAAGTGAAACAAGTTACAATACCTCCGACGCATTTCAATTGACACTAACCTTACAATATTAAATCGAGAAAGAAAATGATGGAAAAATGGGACAAGCTAAAATACCTCCAATGTAGTTAAATTAACATTCACCCAACAAAATAAAATTAAGAAAGAAAATGATCATTTTAGTAAAACAAGCGATAAAAATACACGATAAAGTGGATTAAAGCCCCATTTGATGGTGTGGGACCCATATGGGTCCTCCAATAATGCATCCATTGGCTGACCAAACCATTCAGTTTGCAATTGTGGCTGATTGTTAATTCAATTGAAAATGTAACTATGATGGCATATGTTACATTTATTATTTAATGGTATTACAGTGTTGTAACTTGATAGTTACATTAATATTTCGTTGGGATAAAAAATAAATAAATAAATAAATAAATTTGAATAGAAGGGAGAGAAGAAAAGATCGATAATACATCCCTAGATAAGAAATTGAGATATTCTCTTTCTGTTTGATCGGATGAAAGTAGAAAAAAGTTCACAATTTATTATGTTCGTCATGAGAGAAGGAAAAAAAGAGTTTTAATTTAGAATAGTAGTAATTTATTGTGTTTTGTATAATTTAAGATAGCAGTAATTTAAAACTATTTTTTAGCTCGTTTCTTCCCCTCAAATTTGAAGTGATGAAAATTTGTAAAGCGTACAGGGGAGCTGTGAATTAGGTGTTTTGAGTCCCAACAAAATACCATCAACCTCCAACTTCATTATCATCATTTGCAGATCCAACCAAGATGTTGAGGTTTCTCAACTTTCCAGTATTTAATGAACTTCTCCTAAGAAGGTTATGCAAGTGACCATTCAGGACACCAGTTTTGATATCTGATTACAGAAGAACGATACAGAAAACCATAAGAATATAAAAAGGGTCAATTTGAATGTCCATTTATCTGTGTACAGGCACATACTTATTCAATATCAGAACATGCTCATCAAAGTTTCAAACTATAGTTTGACATTGGATTTTAAGGTAATTCACTTCAAGTGAAAGTTTTCTTCAAGCCCAAAAAGTGTAGCAGTATTCCAACATAGTCGAATTTGTATGCCAATCTGATGAATTGTAACTTGGAATCATTCAATGGAGGATACAACATCTCCAGATCGGGGAAGAAGCTTCTTTGCAGAACTGCTTTTTCATGGCTGAAGGTATCGAAAGAGTACTTCCCATGGTACCTCCCGAAACCACTCTGGCCAACGCCTCCAAACGGTAGATCATCACATAGAAACTGCAATGTTAACAAAGAAAGTGATCAAGGGTCTGTTTGGTTTAGTTCTCCGAAAAATTTTCAAAGAATTCTGAAGATAGCTTTTAGAGAACTATTAACATTTTTGTAGAAGTGCACATTTACAAGGAACAAAAGAGTACGGTACATGAACCAGGGCATCGTTGAAAACCACACTTCCTGATGATGTTTCTGTCAAAATCTGTTTCTTTGATGCTTCATTCTTGGTGAATCCATAGATGGTAAGAGGTTTAGGCTTCGACTTTATGAATTCAATGCTTTCCTGAATGTTGTTCACCTGCATAAAGAATTAATACATTCTAATGTGATAATGGTCTTGGAAAATCTCATAACAACAATAAAGGGTACATTGTTTTTTACCGTGATAATTGGAAGCAATGGGCCAAATATTTCTTCAGTCATGATCTCAGCATCAAGCGGAGGATCTAGCAAGATTGTTGGTTCGATGATCCTGTAAAAGTTTAGCTGACAGATATCAGGAAGATTCTTACCATGAACACGAGTACATGAGGTCAATCTCATCATACAAATATTGAAATTGGAACTAGAGAAAGGTCATAGAGAAGTTACAAATTGTTTTTGTCTAGCGAACCACCATGAACAATGGAAGCTTCGACATTAGGATCTTCAAGAAGATTGCGCAGTCTATCAAAGTGGTGCTTGTTGACAATTCTGGAGAGGTACTTCAAGTTTGTTGGGTCATCACCATAAAATTTCTTGATAGTCCTCTTCAATGATTCAATCTGAAACAAACAAGTATTCATAGATATAATTCTACTCTAAAATTTTACAACTACATGATACCAAAAAAAACAGAAGGTACTAGACTGAATGATATCTTTAGTACCAGAAGAGATGCAAATCTGTGTTCCACAAGCACATAATCTATTGCTATACATGCTTGGCCACCAGAGGGTCCCCACTTTCCCCAAACTATTCTTTTGGCAGCCACCTTGAAATCAACACAAAACATGAGCAAAGCATGATTTAACCAGTTTAAAACATTAGTTTATCTTTCTGATCTCTGACACAGTATGCTGCAGTAAGCGCACAACATTTAAATCCGAGAGGTTTGTGAGCGAGTCGAGTATTAGAGGACATTTTCCACCCAGCTCCAGAGTGACGGGGGTTAGATGCTTCGCAGCTGCAGACATGACAATTTGTCCCACTCGTGGACTCCCTAAAAAACCATTGATCAAGGCGAAATTTGTCATTCTAATGGACCATACTGTTAAGAAGCAAAACTCATCCAACAATTCTAATTCATTCACTTCAACTTTATTTCATTGTAGCCAACATGGAAAAGGGTTGCTATGCTTTCCTTAATTAGAGAAATACAAATAAAAGTAAGGCTGGAAGGTGATACCTGTGAAGAATATCTTGTCCCATTTCTGCTGTAGTAGTTTTTCAGCAACATCTGTCCCGCCTTCAATGACTTTAATGGCTTTGTTGTCCAAGTAAAGAGGGATTGTATCAGCAAGGAACGAAGAGCATGCCGGGGCTAGATCTGAAGGCTTTAGGACTGCTGTGTTTCCTGCAGATATTGCTCCTATCAATGGGTCCAATGCCAATGCTGCATATGAGAAAACGGTGGCTTAATGTGCAGATACCAATATTGATTTATGTACTCGCAATTCATGCTAACTTAATTGGGCGAAAAGCCTACTAGTGAGGCATATACAGGGTGTGATTGTTTCGATATTGGATTATTGAATGGTATAACAAGTCATCAATTCTGTATCCCAATCAGAAGTTTCAAAAATCACCATAACAATTTGTCAATAATTAGTTAAGAGTCTAGACTCACAAATAGGGAAGTTCCAAGAAACAAATATGAGTACTAGGCCAAGTGGTTCTGGCAACACTTCTGCTTTCGCTGGGAAGAAAAGTAATGGTATGCGAGCCTGCCCAAATATCATCATTAGTAGCTGAAATATGGCCTCAAAACAGATTTTATCTTAAACTGCGTTCGATGAACACAAGTGAGTTCAACACAAGGCGTGATATCTAGCTGGATGTGCACAACCTTCTATACGATATACAATATACTTCTCGTCAAATAATTGAAATCCAAACCTATATAACTTCAAAATTTGATCATAAATTGGATGACGAACGAATATTGAAAACACAGCCAATGAATCCAAAACCTAAGTCGAATTCAAACTTTATTTTAAATAATTTTTACCAAAACACACTCATGTTGTTTTCCCATCCATGCATTGGTTTTTATTTCACTCTTGAACACAAGTTTCATCCAATTTTTATACTTTTATTTTGGCCACAAGTCCAATTATAATAATGTATTGACCAAGGCAAAGAGAGTAAACAAACAACATACCTTTTTGGGGGCCATCCATTTCTCAAGAGAGGCCAGAGAGTAGTTGGCTGATTTAAACACAACTCCAATCTACAGAAACATAAACCAAACACCAGTAAGATGATGAAATATAGGCGTAGATTCTCTTATCATTTATTACTATATTAAAATGAAGGGACGATCTTACTAGTATTTATTAGGTGCAGACAAGTATACCAATCTTGCCAATCTTTTCTATGTCACAGACTTACAGAGTGTCAATTACACTTATGTTGTATTTGGGAGCACCGAATTAGCGCCTTGGATTTGAAATTGGAAAAAAATTTAGGGTACGTTCGGCTGCATTGAATTAGAGCATTGGAATTGGTGGAATTTGAAAAAAAATTGGTTCAATTTTCTTAATTGTTTTTCTCAAATTCCAAAGTTCCAATTCTATGCAGCCGAACACACTCGTGTCAATTTTCAAATACAATACCCCGATACGGTGCTCCCAAATGCAACAATATATATATATATATGTACACACATTATATATACATATGTTTGTGTGTGTGTGTGTATGTGTGTGTGTGTAGTATGTATATACATATATTGCACTGTGTTTGCTTGGTCCAAAATCCTAATTATATTAGAGACATTTACCCTGTTATTGCATTTGGGAACAAGGGCATCATAGATTTGGGATTGGAGGACATTTATGCTCCTTTTGTTTTTGTGTAAGATATTTTTTAAAAAACATTTTGGGTTTGGTTGTCCAAAAAAAAAATTAAAATCTAAAAAAAATAATTTATTCATCAAATTTTACACCTTTGTCAAACAC